>PVKM010018906.1:0-24654 GCA_004027735.1 Carollia perspicillata | reverse complement strand
TTGTCATTTATTGTTCATATTCTTGATCATCTTCCTTTTCTTAGATAAGTCCCTTTAACATTCCATATAAGCACTTGGTGATGGTGAACTCCTTTAACTTGACCTTATCTGGGAAGCAGTTTATCTGTCCTTCCATTCTAAATAATAGCTTTGCTGGATAGAGTAATCTTGGATGTAGGTCCTTGCCTTTCATGATTTTGAATACTTCTTTCTAGGCCTTCTTGCCTTCTAGGTTTCTTTTGAGAAATCAGCTGATAGTCTTATGGAAACTCCTTTGTAGGTAACTGTCTCCCTTTATCTTGCTGCTTTAAGATTCTCTCCTTATCTTTAATCTTGGGTGATGTAATAATGACATGCCTCAGTGTGTGCTTCCTTGGCTCCAACTTCTTTGGGACTCTCTGAGCTTCCTGGACTTCCTGGAAGTCTATTTCCTTTGCCAGATTGGGGAAGTTCTCCTTCACTGTTTTTACAAATAAGTTTTCAATTTCTTGCTCTTCTTCTTCTCCTTCTGGCACCCCTATGATTTGGATGTCAGAACGTTTAACGTTGTCATGGAGGTTCCTAAGCCTTTCCTCATTTTTTGAATTGTTGTTTCTTCATTCTGTTTCTGTTGGATGTTTATTCTCCCTTTCTTTTTTCCAAATTGTTGATTTAAGTCCCAGTTTCCTTCCCTTCACTGTTGGTTCCCTGTATATTTCTCTTTATTTCACTTTGCATAGCCTTCACTTTTCCCTCTATTTTTGTGACCATACTCAACTATTTCTGTGAGCATCCTGATTACCAGTGTTTTAAACTCTGTGTCTGATAGAGTGGCTATCTCTTCATCTCTTAGTTGTATTTTTTCTGGAGCTTTGATCTGTTCTTTATTTTGGGCCACATTTTTTTTTTTTTTTTTTGTCTCAGTGTGCCTATTACATTCTAAAGGGTGGAGCCTTAGGTATTCACCAGGGCGGGGCAACCCACATCACAGCGTTGTGGTGCTGTATGTGGGGGAGGGGCCTGAGAAGGACCAGTGTGGCTTGCTTAGTTCTCAGCCAGGCTTCAGTCACTTTCTCCACTGCCCACAAGCACATTGTGTCCTTCTGGTGCTGATTCCTTGGTGGGTGGGTTTGTGTACATTCTGAGACCCTGTGGATCTCTCCAATGAACTATCCTGTGAGGCTGAGAGTTCTACCTGCCACCACAATCCCCACAGGTTTTTACCACCAGAGGTTTTGAGACTTTATTTCCCCATGCCGGGACCCTGGTTTTCATGGTCTGCCTCAGTCCCCAGCTGTTCTTCCAATTATCCACATACAAATATAGTACTGCCTGCTCCACCAGCCACCAATTTGCCTATTGAAATCCACCAGCCACTGTCTTATCTGCCCGGATCTCGAGCCACAGCTTGCCATGCACCCTCTGTACGCTGGCTGCCTGTCTCCATACCTCCTAATTTTCTGAATGAATGTTCCTTCTTCAACTCCTTGGTTGTCAGATTTCTATATACTTCAATTTTCTGGCAGTTCTGTGTTTTTGTTTGTTTGTTTGTTTGTTTGTTTGTTTGTTTTTAAATTTTTGTTGTCCTTCTTTTGATTGTGTGATGAGTCAAATTTTATCTACCTATGCCTCCATCTTGGCCAGAAGTGAGAAGAAAGAATATTTATTTTTGAAGGACTTAAACTGAAAAGATATTGTTCAGAGTTGCCATTGGACCTTATACAAAGAAACGCTGACCTTGAGTAAAGTCAGCTCAAAGCAAAGCAGAACTGGAATTAAAGGAACAGAGTCTCAATGGTTTCCCTTGAGCTCTGGCCCAGCATTGCCTGAAGCTCTGTCAGTGGACACTAGGAATGTGATCCAACACATTTCCTTCTGTGCTTAAAGCAGTTTAACTTGAGTTTCCATTTGTTATACCAATCAAGTCTGTTCCCTGGGCCATTTTCTCAGTGCTAAGTGGGTTGCTCCCAGCCACCCTATAAAAGCCAAGGCCTGATGATCTGGGTTTGGCTTCCCCTAGAGACCTAATCATAAAAGACCAAATGGCAAAGCTGCTCACTGCTCATGGCAGTGATTTTAAGGATGTCCTGTTTGGGACTGACCCTAGGAAAGGATTCTAAAAACAGCCTTGCTTATGTAATTTAAATTCTTAAAATAACTGCAGATTGAGTCTGAGAACACCGCTGGGGCTCCTGACTGCCTAACCTGGGATGGAGAGGTCAGAGACTCTCAGTGAATGAAAAATAGGCTGACAGCAAAATAGGCTGAAAACAAAATAGGCTAAGAACAAAATCATCTCTTATCCTCAACAGAGCATAAGAATGAGTCAGGACTCCAAGTGGCCAATTAATGACTTTGCATTTATTTAAGGACTTCTTAAAAATACCTTTAGCAGCACAGGAGGAGAACTGACCCATTTCTGGGTCCGGAATCAATAGACTAATGAAAGGAATCCTTAAAAATAGCTTCCCTTTCTTAAAACATATTTCCCATTGAGCAATAATCAGAAGAAGCTTTTTATCTGGGCCCTAGCTCATTTTTCTATGGTTAGAAACAGAGTGAGACATAAACCTTGGGTTTCTGGGTGGTTATTGCCTCCATGCCATGCACAGGGGTTCCATTCCTGAGTGGATACTCTAGCCCAGGTTTTCCAACTCTCCATAGTGGATGGCTCCTCTTCCCTCAGATGGGGCAGGAGGCATGACCCGTAGGCTCCCAGGGATCACTTTGCCAGAGGGTTGCATGGGGCAGTCACATTCTGTTTCTAGCAAACTGAAACCTGGAGTAAGAAGCAAGGTCTGAAGTGCTGAGAATGACAGTTTGAAACAGGGCTGGAGAGTCCTAAGGGTGGAATGGCTGCATAGATTATCCTGGAGCTGAGTGGACAGGAGAGAAGGAGGAAACAGATTTTCAGAAAAGGGCAAATCCTTCAGCATTGGTTGTAATTTATAGACAATGTCCTTTACTTTGGCTTCAGTATTTCCTGATTCTGACTCCCTCAGAAGGACACTCTGGGTGTTTTTTCCCCCCAAGAGTTCTCTTTCCTACATATGTAGAAGAAAATTTCTTTCTCTCTTCCATGTTCTGTCTTGCACTTCCTACATTAATAATATGGGTTCCATGTCTCATCTCCATTTATGTTTCATCAGACTGAAAATTCCCCAAGGAGCATTTTTCTAAGAGGGCTGGAGATCATTTGCACCAATTACCCCTAGGGCATCTGACAAAAATGTATATTTCAGAAATCTACCATAGATCTAATACATTGCAAACTTGGGGAATGGAGCCCAGAAAATTTCATCTTTAAGATTGTTTCCAGGCGTCCTTTATACACAATGAAATTTGAATGCCATGGCCTATGGTAAGAACAGATGTTTTATGTTGCTGCAGGCAGAGCAAAGTGGGGCCTCCAGATCACCATATGCCCTCTGACCTCCAGGGAAAGGCCCCACATGAAGCTGTGTGTTCAAATTTGATTGTGTGCAGAAGTAAAAAAGACAGGACAGAAGTAGCGTAAACTTGCATTTTCCTTCCAACCTCTTTTTCAAAGTAATAGGTCTTGTTTGTTTCTAGTTCATGGGGAGAGACCTTAAAAATTCCAGAAGCTCCAAGCTCCTTCCTAAATTTAACTCAAAGTCACATTCATGAATGCTGTGGTTAATGTTATTTTATGGATTTTGGAGGTTTGTCTATCTCTTATGTCTCATGAGATGGCAGTGTACTGTGAAAATTATTTTATTACAGACCATGACCTGGATTTTTGTAATGGGGACAGAGGTGATTTTACAGTCATATCTTTTGAGCTCTCAGGCTAAAATAATGCCAATGGGAGGGACAAAATAAAAAAAGAAAAACTTTTTTAAGATTTTCTCAAAATTTTTTATTTTCCTCAAAAATTTTTTATTATAAGATTTTCTCAAGATTTTTAAAAATTTTCTTAACAAAGATTTGAGAAGGATGAGAAGTAGAGACTAGAAGTTATAGATGGGACACAGAGTACAAAATCATTAACAGATACAATTAAACCAAAGGGGCTCTCTGGGGAGCAAAGAGGATAAGGTGAGAGTTGTCCATAATGTTGTCTCATGGAAACAATATAAAGGTGGTAAAGTGATGATTGACCTTCAAGTTCAAATATTTATCCAGGAGCCTCTTTTTAAAGTAAGAAAAAAAAAATAACAAAAAACAAAGAAGTCCTGTGCTATGCTGTTGTTGATAGAAGCTATATTCATCAGTATAGAGAATAAGAGATTATTATGATGAAACAGAACAAATATGTTTCTCAGACCTATTTCTTAATCTTTGGAATGATCCTATGAAGTCCCATAACAAAGGAAACCTGGGACCTGAACTATTAAGTAACTTACCCATGGCACATGTATTTATTAGGTAGTATGGGCAGGATCTGAACCCAGGTTACTATGATAAAATATTTGACTCGTATCTAATGGGTGGTTTTTATAATGACTGAAATTCAAACTACAAGGAAGAAGTAATTTTAGAACTTCATTTGACCTATGGTTTACTGAGGTGTCTAACAAAACAAGTCAAATCAAGACCATGGGGCACTTGTTAGAAAAAATTGAGAGAAAAGTTACAATGTCCTTAGTGTCTTCATAGATTAAGCAAGCTCCTCATAAATGAACACTGTGTTCATCATTATTATCTCTACAACAATATTTATCATTATGATCATTACCATTATTCCCCAAATAGGACAAATTTTAAAGGTTACTAATCTTAGAATTCCCTAAAGCTCACAGTAAAAATCTAAATTAAAAATAGAAAATCAAAGCAAGTTGTGAACAGATTCAATTGCTCCGGGAAATTTCTACTTGATTTAACATTAGCTAGAGAGTCACAGAATCAGGATTTGAACCCAAGTCTACCTGATTCCAGTATCTGAGCAGATTCTTCCATGTATCATTCTGCTTCACATAGTTCTCCCTGCCCAGAAAACCTCTTCTGTTTTTTCCCCCTTTAGTAAGTTATCACCTTACAACCTTCCTCTCAGTATCATAGGGACATATTTCAAAATAGGGATTCTCTGCAGATCACCCTCTGATACATTTTCCATATTTCACACACATTGGACTACATGTATAGCCCATTGTCAACTGTGCTTTTCTAGTTCCTTATACTATCTCACATCCCAGTTCTAGATATTTCTCCTAGCTGATCCTGGAACATTCCAGGGCCTACAGCTCTATGCTTAGACCTCCTATAGGACATTATCATTTGTCTTTTCTTACCTATATTCCCAATAAGACTGTGCACTCCTTGGAAACGAAAAGCTTGGCTCATTGAACATCTAGCACAGACTCCAGTACATAATAGGAGTTTAATGTGTGTTTATTAAATCAATGGGAAAATAAGCTCTAAAGTCAAGTTACTTAACCATCTTTAGAAATTCCCATATACCTGCCATAAAGATTATCAGAGACTCTGCTTACAAAATCTAGTTTAAATGCCACATGATTCCAGTTACAATGGTAAAAATGCATTCACATTTCAATTAGCAAAATTGAAATGCTTTTGAGGTCCTGGAATGTACTTTCAGGGCTCGCACAGCAGAACTCTTGGCTCACTGTAAGGTTTCACATATAATTCTTGTCATTTAGCATCCGCAGGCTTGAAAATTGGCGCATGCTGAAAGAAATCTCTGGGGTAAAAGAAAAATCCTGATTTCCTGATATGTTCCAGCAGGGAGAGAAGGACTGCAGTTTCATTTCCTGCCAATTTTAAAATTATGAATATTTTGGTGTGATTATAAGTAAGTAAGACAAGCCTACCAGGGAATCAAATAATCCAGAAAACATGAAAACATAGATTATTGTTTTCCTTCCCTTTTCCTCTCAAGTTGATTTGTTTTGCTCTTGCAAAAGAAAATAAGGTCAGGTGGGCAGGATAATTACTTTGGGAAATTTAAATCTACAGAATCGTAGCAAAAGGAAATTCATTCTCTATTATTCAATCACGTCATCCATGTGCATTATTCTTCTCTGGTCTCCTTACAATTATGGATGAATTATTTGATTTTTTAAAAGATTTTAGTTATTTATTTTAGAGAGAGGGAAGGGTGGGAGAAAGAGAAGGAGAGAAATATCCATGGGCTGCCTCTTGCACACCCCCAACCAGGGACCTAGCCTGCAACCCAGGCACGTGCCCTGACTGAGAATCAACTGGAAACCTTTAGCTTTTCCAGACAATGCCCAACCCACTGAGTGACACTGGTCAGGGCATTTGATTGTTTTAAGCTCTCCACGTTATAAAAAAAATGACCTTGCTTGATCCCCCAAATACCTCTGCAGATTAGGTAAATTCTTTAGGAACCACCTCTTCGAAATATTCATAGTAAAATGTAGACAGTATAAAGAATTCCTAATTCAGAACGAAGAAAGCTTAGCTTCTGTGGCATCTTTTTGTAGTACTCTACAACATGGGCTTTGTTATGTTAATGAAACAACTACTATTTGAAGACTCAATATATTTTCCTTTCATACAATAGCACTTTAAGAATCCAGACAAGATTAGGTTAGGGCAAGACTACCTTTCCTATTACCGATTTACAAGCAAACATACCAACATCCAGCATAAGTTAGTTGAGTTAATGAGAGCAATAAACAAAGAAACCAAGATTATTGATGAGCACAACATAAAACTTCATTTTACCCTAAAATCTCCTTTTTTGTTATTTGAATGTTATCGCTAAATATAAGATGAGAATACTTTCTTGTGTACTTCCCTTTAGTTCACAGACTTTCTGACTCACTGCTATCCATGATCAAACACAAATTTCACAACAGGTTTAATTATATCTAGACTTTAATAAATGTTCTATTGGGGATCTACAAATAAGACTAGAGGAAGGTGGGGAATCCTTTTGTTATGCAAATACAAGCTAGTGGAAGCTCTTTCAGAGAGCTACTTAGCTGATCCCTCCTGATGTAATGTTTGAATGGCCTTTTCTTCTTTTTTTCTTCCAGGAAAGTCAACCTCTTTATAAGTCTGGTTATAACATTCTTATTTCATGGACATTTGTCAAATCAGTTCTTTTTGAGATGAATTTTGACAATATATGTAATGATAACTTTATGTATTTTCATAAGCTATCTCAAATAAAGTTCTTTATTTAGGGATGGAAGGTCAAGTTCTTGATAACAAAGAATTTTTGCACAAGATTCTCCAACAGGGCTTGTCCTCTCTGCATAAGGCAAATGTATATCTCTTTTAGTGTTCTCATTCAGTAGGACACAAATTTATGTACAATGTTGATAACAGCTTCTATTTCCTGAACTTGTGCCAGACATTGTACTAAGCATTTTAGATGGTACATGAACTTGATGCACCTTTATAAAAACACTATGCATTATTGGTATTTCATTGCCAATTTCAAGTTTGAACTGAGAACCAAAGAATTAACTACCTTTTTCCAAGTCACACAGCTGTAGAATCAGAACTTGAACTGAAGTATGTCTGATTCCAAAGGCACAACTCATATCCTTTATGCAAAATGAAGTGTTTTTGATTTTTGGCTTGGATATTTTTTTCTTTCTAGAAACAACTAAATGAATAAAACAGTATGTATCTACACATGTTTTATCCAGGGAGTCATGTCTATAAGAGTAAGAAAACAATATGCAAACAATGACGATAACAAGGGTAACTGAGAGGACAAAACAGTTATTTGACCTTGGGAGTTAACAATAATTACGGCATATAAAGTTGATATAGGGATGTCAGAAATTTGCCTTTATCACCTAGATGCCAATTAACCTGAAAAAACTTAGAAGGAAAAAACTCACAACAAGCTACAATTTCTAGTATTCATCACTTTTTACCACCCAACTGAAAATGTCAACATAAAACTGAAGACTCAGCTGCCCTCAATAACCCTGAATAGATAATTGAGCTCCACGATGAAGTTACTCCATGATTACATCATTCCTAGCCCCTATGAAGTCATCAGAGACTATGCATATGTATGGATGGAAAAAAATTATTACTGGGTCTTATGTGATTACTCAACTGACTGCCTGAAGGCATCATCACACACACATAAGGTTTTCCTTTTTTCACAGATTTTCTGAAATAATCAAATGGGTTATGGCCACTACACGGCAAATGTGCTGTTTTACTGGCTGACTGTACAAATGACTTGATGACTCATGGGCAGCTCATTTTGTTTTGCTGTATAAATAATAATGCAAGGAAAGTTGAGGCCTTATGATATCAGTCTAGCTTTTTGCAGTCTCTCTACAGTGAATTGACTTTCAGTGCAGAATATTCTTTAGACATTTACTGCATTTCCTATGATGAGTTTGTTGAAATGAAGATGGACTTTCACCAGTCCATGGAAAGTCTGCATACTGGTTTCTATTTGTAAACATGAAAGTGGTATGCAAACTGTAAAACATGTAATTATGTTTTACGAGGAGAAGGTAGAAAGGTGTCTCTATGGCAGTTGACTCCATGGTTCCCCTTAGAGGCCTAGCCAACTCGTCTCTATGTACTATGTCCTTTTCCTTTATTAAACATATATCCTTGCACTGGTATGCCTTTTAAAAGTATAAAAGTGGACCAAGATATCAGAGTGGGTGAAAGTATTAAATCTAAACTGAAGTAATACAATGCCCACTATTTTCAAGACCTATGCTATTGCTCTAATGTTGACCCTCTTGGCTATTACAGGTGTTCAGGGTTAAGTTGCCTTTCTTTTATGGGGCAAGAGGTTTCTCACTGGCCCCAGTTAACAGTGTCCCCATCCCACTCCCCCAAAACAGGGCATAGCCTTGTTATTTAAAAAAGTTCCATAGTAGTTAACTGCCAACTCCACCGCCATATCAGAAACTTACTATTGGCTAGAGTTTATTCTAAGCACAAACATGTATTCTCTCCTTCAAAGATATTGCCAGAGCAGTGCCAAGAATTCCAGATAAGTACAACTGATAAAGAGGGAGAACTCTTGAGGAACAAGTGCAGGGGTTTATCAGGATTCTTGGTTGTAAGACAATTAGGGTTCTGAGAGCCTGAGCCATTTGGTGAAAGTTGGAAGCTTGTAGGGCAGCAATTTTCAACATTTTTCATCTCATGGCACACATACACTAATTACTAAAATTGTGTGGCATATCAAATGTGGGGGGCGGGCTCCTCCCACAGAGTCCCTCCATCTGCCATGGATGAAAAGAATACTACCAAGACATGATCTGCTTGGGGAGGAAAGGTGGTCAATCTCTCAAAGGAGAAAGGCCAAGAACCTTTTCCTCAACGGGCTTTTATTAGGTTTGAAACACACAGGGATACAGGTAAAGCTGATTAATCATTGTCAGGCACTAAGGGTCAAACAACAGATAACAAAGAACTCTGAGGGCCTATTTTGAGTTAGGGTCAGATAGCTAAAGAGCTATAAAACTTTGAGGAACAAACTCACTTCTTGCTTGGACCCTTATTTAATTGAGAACATTCTAAACAAAGCAGGTTTCATGGGATTTTATATATTCTTTCTTATGTCTGATTGCCTGAGGGAAACCGCCCGTTTCAGCACAGGGCAGTACCCACCACCAGCATTGTCTCAGCCTTAAGGCATTGTCTCAGGCTTAAGTCAGGCAGGGGAAGTAAGGCACTCAAGGATTATCAGAGACTTCTTGAGGACTCAGGGGAGTCAGGCTTCGTCAAAGCCAAGGGTTCAGCACTCCCTATTTGCTCCAGCCCCCTGAGTCCTTCCTTCAGGGCCTCCCAAGTGATCATGTCTGGCTGAGGTTGCCCCCCTTCTTAGGGGTCTTACCCATCATTGACTAACCAACCAAGCATGGGGGGCCAGAGATGGATGAAGCGGAAGCAGCGTTCCTGCCAGGGAGATAAGCTTTGTCTCCTTAGTGGCTCACAGCCCAAAGGTCACTCACTCAGCCTTAGCCATGGGGGGTTTACAGATCCTGAAACCAGGCAGAGCGGTTCCCAACTATCAAAAAATATACTTTCTTTGAGCTGACAAAAAATAGATATAATTTTGATTCATTCACACTGAATGACTATTGTTGTGTTGGCAGTTGTCATTTTTTAATTTTTCAGTCTAAGAGAAAATAGATCAGTGCCCCTGACTAAATAGTCATGCTTGCATGTTTTAAAAATTCTTGTGACACACCAGTGTGCCTCTTGCTGCACACTGGTTAAAAAAAGCTGTTGCTGGGAGAAAAGCAAACTTCTGTCTCTCTAAGAGCCTGTTGTACTACCATCTCTGTCTCCTCCTTTAGAAGAGGGCACAGTAATCAGATTGGTCAGGTGATGTATGCCAGTTGGGGTATACTGATGAGTGGTTAGGTCACTGTGCATTAAGGTACTCTGGTGCCCAGGTATATGTCTTCTGTTTTCTTTTTCCATGAGGCTGGGGTGAGTTGATTCAAGGTCTGCAGTTTTGGGGCAGTCCCTTTTCTCTCTTTTTATAGGCATGCCTAAGTGTACTAACTGTTATTCCACTGTCCTGTACCTTATAACGGATAAAAAGGCGATAAAATATCAAGAGATGAATTTTGGACAAGAAAGGCAGAGATTCTGCCTAGATATGAAGGCTAAAATATATGAATTTCACTCTATTAAGCCCTGGCCCTGTTATCATCATAATGGCATTGTGTTTTAATATGCAACTGTTCCTTGTATAGCTCTCAAGGGCCACCTGAGATGAAAGGATGACGATACAGGATTTACATTGGCTGAGATCAACCAAAACCCTATGATAATACATCCAAGTTTCTCATAGAAACCCTTGCTCCTCACCATAGATTGTTAGGCACAATTTATAAATGAAAAATAACAGCATGTCAATGTCTTCCAAAATATTCTTTTGAAATTGGGTTGGGCAGAAAGTTTTTATTTATGAAAGAAGCAAGAAAAGAGTGATAGCATTTTAACAAACAGTGGACTGGAGTAGTGAACTCCAGTAAGAAGAGTCAGTGTCACCCCAACAAGGAGGGGAAGAGGAAGAAATACACGTAAGAGCTGAGCCCAGGCTATATAATCTGTGAAACTCCCTTTTGCTAGTCGGTTTGGCATTTAGGTGACTATATCTTGCTTAGAGCATTTTCCCCAATGTTTATACCTGTTGCCCCTAACTCAGATGTTAGTATTCACCCTTGGTCAGGACCCATCCTTACATTTTCACTTACTTTCCCTTCATTCATCAAGCTTCTCTTGACCTCTTTCTCCTACTCACTTTTTACTCCAGAGAATTAAGTAAGACCCATATTTTTTTAATAGTCTAAGTTGAAAAAACTCTCCATTTTTAGTTCTACAAAACTGAAAACAAACTTGTTAATATGAAATCCTGATTTCAATCATTTCCATTTATAATCTGCAAAAAGCCTCCCAGTCTAAAATGCCTGTAGCTTGTGAAATATAATGGAGATAATCAACCCAGAAGATTATTTTGAGAAGGTGGAGATATGATAGTAGCAGCATTCCCCAGGTAACCCAAACTGAAGAACTGGGCTAAGCAAAACATTTACCTAATGTCATGTGAGAATAGCTATTCGGGTATACTTGTCAATATATACCATATCTAGCACCCCACTTTCATTAAAAGAAATTATGTCTGGAACAAATTTGATTATCCTTGTGAATAGTTGTTTTTTAGAATTCAAGTTAAATATTTATTGTAAAATATGTTGTTTCATTTTTTATTCTTTTTATCATCTTAACTAATAAGGTGGTTTTCTAAGACCAATTCCTGCAAGTAACATTTTTGTCATCTCACAAAGCACCCAAAAGATGGTGTTTCTGTGTAACTTGATTTTATTATTTTTAGTCTTATGATTATACTTTAATTCCATCCTAACCCACTTCATTTCACTTCAACAAGAATCATTGGATGATAAGAAGTAATGATGAAGAGAAGATTTCTCAAACAAAATAAACCATTTTCTGAGTCCCTGAAAATACTATCTAAAACAAGACAGGGATCAATTAAATAAATAAACAAATATTTCATTCAAGCATCTATTTCTGGATTGATTTTTTTGATGTTGTTTTTCCTTCCAATTACTTGTGTCCTATTTATTTATTTATTTTTATTTTTTTATTTTTTAGAGAGAAAGGGAGGGAGGGGGGAAAAGAGGGAGAGAAACATCAATGTGAGAGAGAAATATCAATTGGTTGCTTCCTATTCACATCCTGACTGGGGACCAAACCCACTACCCACACATGTGCCCTGACTGGAATCGAACCCATGACCTTTTGCTTTGTGGGACAATGTCTAACCAGCTGAGCTACACTGGTCAGTGCTGGGTCCAGTTTTTAGCCACCTCATTTATTACAAGTCCCTCTCCTACTAGTTAAAAAAATGTTTAAGCCTAAAACCTGTTGTGACATAGTTTTAATATAATATCTAATTTAATGTTCATATCATTCCACATTGAGTGTTATTATCCTTCATTTTACACATGAGGAAATTGAGTCTAAGTCATTAAATAATTTACTGAGAATAACTCTGCTATTGGGGTTGAGACGCCAAGCATTTAACTTTACATAGGCATATTGTGAGGTTCAATTTAACCATTTTGGTGCTTGTGAGCTGTGCTTCAAATTAAAAATAAAATACTGATTGGATGAGATGATTGAATCTATATAATGTAAACTTCATTGTAAGATAAAAATTTTCACTTGGCAAAACTCTTTTAGTAACAAACACAAAAACATTAAAATAAGCATTAAACTCAGTTTTATTTAATTGAAACATGTTATATGAGTTACATAAAGATGTGATTGTTGCCGTGGCTGCAGTGGCTCAGCGGATTGAGCACCAGCCTGTGAACCAAAGGGTCACGGGTTTGATTCCTGGTATAGGGCACATGCCTGGGGTGTGGACCAGGTTTGGGTAGGGGGCACAGGAGATGCAACCACACATTGATGTTTCTCTCCCTCTCTTTCTCCCTCCCTTCCCGTCTCTAAAAATGAATAAATAATTAAAATCTTTAAAAAACAAATGAAAGAGATGTGATCATTTTTTACCGAAATGTCTATCAATAGCCAACAAATTAGATATTCCCTCATACCATGGTCTTTTAAACAATCACAGCAAACACTTTAGAGGAGAATTGAGAAAATTTAGTTCTAAATTAGAAAACCTTGGTTTAATGTCTCAGTCATTTCCATTAAAAAATAATGTTATAACTTCGACTTTCATGATATAGTTTCCAGATGGCCGAGTAAAACTTATCCCATCACCCTGAGGTTATTTAAGTTACTCTAAGCAGAACTGGAGGAGGTGGGGGGCAAACATGCAAGCACATAGAAGAGCTTATTTGAGGATATAAATACTTATAGGTATTGGAATCTGTTGTAGAAATGTGTTTTTCTAAAATAATATGTATGTTAACAAAAGTTAGATATTAAGAGCTTTTAGATATGTTCTGGGGTTATTTTCTTTCTGCTTATCAACACTTGAATCTAGGAAAGCCATAACTAAGGACTCCTGCTTGGCATAGCTGATCTTCAGCAGTAACAAAGAGTTTTGATATCTCCAAGGACATTGAATTTACTTTCCACTAAGGTAAAATATATCTTTAAAAGAATGTACATTTTATTAGATAGCAATATACACCATTAAAAATTATAAAAGTATTTATATTAAAATATGCTAATATCTCTTTCAATACTCATGGGAAGGTTAAGAAGAGTGTTATATTTATCTAATTTGTTATATTTCATACCCAAAGCAGAGATTTATATAATTAGCAAAGGTAGATACTGAATTTATTTTAGTCATCATAATTTACAAATAAAAACCCACATAAATGCAAAGGAATCTGTAAAAATATAAAACTCAACAAAACCTTAATATAGCACCTAGAAGTTCCAAGTGGTTCTGAAGACAGAATTCATGGCCACTCTCTACCAATGTCTAATAATACCTGGATAACTAAGCTTGCTTAAAGAAGAAATATTTAATTAGGAAATGGCCTTTGTCTGGCCTTCAAGGGCACCCCTTCCACAAATCATTACATGCTCCCTACCTAACTAAACTCATTTCTTTGTGTCCTAAACATGATCCCTCCTTTTGGCCAAATGGGTTATTATTTCAGCTCTTTTTTTCCCCTCCTCATTTCTCCCTTTTCTGTAACACTTTGTACTTCATTTGGTCCCTTGTTCTATAACTATGGCTTTGCAAATCACTTTTTTCATTTGCAATATCTTCCTGCTGCACCATCCATGCACATGGTTCCTCCCCTTAACATTTAACTCTCCTTTGAGAATTATATGATTCTCTTCTATTCTCAGTTGCTTCGTCCATGCAAGGTGTTAGCAGTGTACTTACTTGGATTTGTTTGTATGTTGCCCTGAAGTAAGTGCTGTCAGCCATTTTCACATGTCTATGTTGTATCTCCCAAGGAGATTATAGACTCTTCAAGAGAATGTCTTCTAAAAATGCCATCCACCCTAAGCACCTAGAACAATGCTCACTCCATAAAAATAAACTGAATAAAAGTGGCTACTTGATTTTTGGCCTGTGATATTTTCTTTTTGTAACAGTTTCCACATCACTGGATTATTTATTTTAAATAGATACAGAATGAGTGATGGCCACAGAAATTATGCCCCTGAAGTGAGTATGGTGGTAAACTCAAATATATTAGTTAATTTTTAAAAATTAAAAAGGCTGGTTAGAGTTAATGTGAAGCTAAATGTGGTTTTGAGTTTATTTTTAGTTCTCAAAGAGACTTGATAGGAAACTTCACTCGAGTATCAAAGCCTACAATAAACTCGAAAGTTTGAAAATACATGAAGACAGATATGGTGTGAACTTTAAATTCCTGTCACACATTTACAACAACTTCCATGAGTATCTACGTGTAATTATTAGAGCACCATAAAATGCATAAATATAGGAAATGAGGTGGCGTGGAGATTAGTCTCTAGATGGCCTAGGATACAAGGGTAGAGGTTGTTGGTTTGTTTTCCGTCTATCTGTGGGTTGCTGATTAGATTCAGCACGCTGGCCAGCTCCGCCGTCTGCCGACTTATTGGCCTAAGTGAAAGGAGCAGGGGGAGGCACCATCTGCAGCTTTTGAATTCATAGACAACTGAGACAGGGATGGATGAAGACAGGGAGACAGTCATCGAATTTAGATGTTGATGCCGCTGAGTTCTTGGGGTGTCTTTGATCTCAGGGTCCCCACCCTTCCACCCAGATCATCCAGCGAGCCAGAATGAAAAGAGCTGAGCAACCAGAAACCCTTCTGTTTTTCTGGTAGGCTCACCATGGCAGAAAGTGTTCCCAAGTCCCCGGAATTGAAGGATATTCATCCTAGTTTATGCAGCGAAGGCAAGGGCGGGGATTCTACTTAAATTAGTTGAGCTGCAGGGTCGATACACAAATCCACTCTAAATCTGATTCACTTTCATTTTAATGAGAGTGGGCGTATGCAAACTGCAAGAATCCGAGTTTACACAGTGGGACAAACACGCTGCCCAGCCACACAGCTCCCACGGCCCATGCGTGAAGAAGCTTGGGGAAGGGAGATAGATTCTTTACCATATGGGATCTCGCCGACTTTGTCTTAGTGAGACCTCTGGATTTACCGTCTTCGCTAACAAGTCAGCACTGGTTTGTGTATTTCTCTTCCTCTCCCCAACAACTTTTAATCTACGGTACGGGGAAAGAGGTCGGGGCAGTGAGGGCTGAGGATGGAGGAGGAAATTATCCACAAAGGGGAGCGGGTGAGGAGGGTAGGAAAGCATTAAGGTCAGTACTGAAGCTTCGAGACTTTGGGGACGCTCGCGTTCTCCCTCCTCCAGCTCTCTGAAACCACCCTTTACGCCACGGACACGGGAGAGTTAAGCCAATAAACACGTAAGCGCCGCTCCCTCCCCAATCGGCAAGATGCCTCTCCGGCTCTCGGCTGCATCGACAGCTTGCAACACTCGGCATCTTTTCTGGAGGCACCTCCTTCAGCGGTTGCAGATGGCCTCCGGCTGCGGGCTCCGGGCTTGCAATTGACTCTCCCCCTTGCCCACCTCGGGTCCACAGACGCACCTCTCCCTTCCCCTCCTCCCCTCGCGCTCCTGGGTCTGAGCCCAGCTCCGGATCGCCGGGTGCAGAAAGCAGTCGCGGCGGCCGAGGCTGAGCTGTAGGGCGCTAGCTCCCGGATTTAGGGGAGAAGCGCCCTCCGGGAGAGCCGATCCCCAGCTGCCTCCAGCGCCGCCCATATTTTGTAGCCCAAGCCGGGGGCTCCAGAGACTCCCCTCCCCGGGTGCCACCATGCTGGACCCTTCGTCCAGCGAAGAGGAATCGGATGAGATCGTGGAGGAGGAGAGCGGCAAGGAGGTGCTCGGCTCGGCCGGGTCCAGCGCGCGCCTGTCCCCTAGCCGCACCAGCGAGGGCTCCGGCGGCGGCGCCGGGCTGGGGGGCGGCGGCGCGGGCGCCGGGGCCGGAGTGGGTGCCGGCGGCGGCGGGGGCAGCGGCGCAAGCAGCGGCGGCGGGGCCGGGGGACTGCAGCCCAGCAGCCGCGCCGGGGGCGGCCGGCCCTCCAGCCCCAGCCCGTCGGTGGTGAGCGAGAAGGAGAAGGAGGAATTGGAGCGGCTGCAGAAGGAGGAGGAGGAGAGGAAGAAGAGGCTGCAGCTCTACGTGTTCGTGATGCGCTGCATCGCCTATCCCTTCAACGCCAAGCAGCCCACCGACATGGCTCGCCGGCAGCAGAAGGTAAATACGTCCGGGAGGCCCAGGCGGCCGCTCCCGGACTTCGCCGGGCGGGCGGGGTGAACAATGGGAGCTGGCGGCGCAGCGGGCGTGGAGCAGAAGCAGGTGGGGACCGCGCCCTGCTGAAGGGGCTGTGAGGCCCTCTCTCCACAGCCCCGACCCCTGAGAGGGGCCTGGGGCAGTGCGGGGAGCCGGGCCTCCCAAAGAGCGCGGGAATACGAGCCTGGCAGGTCCGGCTCAGTGGCCCGGGAGACTCTGGGAGTGACTTGCAGTCTGTGGCGCCTACAGGCCTTACTGGTCTGCACCGCTCCTGGCACTTTCCAGCGGCGAGCGGCTGCACTCAGCTCCCAGCCTGCCCTCCTCGGCGTGCGCTCGCCGGGTGGGGGCACCCGGCAGGTGGGGGTGCCTGTGTGGAGCGCAAAGAGCGCCTCGGAGCAGCGCTTGTCTCACCGGAGCTGAGAGCCACCGACCGGCCAGGCGGGAGAAAACACGCCCGGACCGCGAAGCTTCCAATCTCGCTGCAAAGGGCATCTTCCTCCCTCGCCGGCGTCAGCTGACCACTGACTGACCTGTGTCGCCTAAGGGTCCAGGGGTACCGCTTCCCTCTGGCCCGGACTCCCTCCAGTACCCACTCTCCTTCCTCACTGACCGTAGAGCAGGGCCATCACCTCTGGTCCTCCTGCCTGGGTCAGGCCCTCCTGCCTGGGTCAGGCCCTCTTCCTTCCTCTCTTTGACCCTCCTCTTTTTCCAAGGTGACTTCGCCGCCACCTTCTGGCTCTGCGAGGCCCTCAAAGGCCTCTCACTGCTGGCTCAATAAAGTGCAGCTGCAAAAAAGCCTCACAATTAGAAGCATCAGACGCTTTTTGTGTCGGAAGCTGAGGCGGCTGCGGACCGCCTTTGATGTGAAAAAAAGTGCCTATTTCTATCAGCTGTTCTCCAGCCTGAGAAAGGAGGGGGCGGCGACTGCTGGATGTGGGGCGTTGGCGCGGGGCTGGAAGGGAAGGGGTCAGTACTCACGTGGAGTGAGTCAGTGACTTTCTTCACTGAAGAAAGTCATAATCCGTGGTCTTCTAAGTGAATGTGCTTGAGCTATCAGAAAAGCCAGCGAAGGCCCCACGGGCGGTGTGTGAAGCCAACTCTAATCCCATCAAGGTTGTGAGACCAGTTTCTTAAAATAGTGAATTTCTCGTTGGTTCTAGTTAAAACTGAATTTTATGTTGCTGTAGTAAAGTCTGGGGTTTTCCTGCATTTATCCACCCTTATCTTGAGTGAGCACAGATTTTTCTGTTTGTTTTGCTTATATATGTACACACACCAGCCAGCACTGATCATTTGTTCAGCTATCACCAGCTTGGCTCTCAGCTTTATTGAAAATAAAACTCATTTCCTGGTTGAGAAAGAGTAGGTGAGCTACAGCCTCCATTCTCGACCCCCGCCCCCATCAGAAGCCCCTTGCTTTTTCAGCCTGTATTTTGGACTACCATAGAGCAAAGGTACACTCAGAACAGTAAAAGTTTTTTGACTGTTCTTTTACGATTAGGTGCTGGGTCCACACACATGCCTTATATTTCAGGTTTCAGCTTGAAATTATTGTGTCTTTATAGCAGGGGAAATTCCATCTTTAAAAACTATCCCGTTAATAAGACCACCATCCAAAGATGTCCTAGTTCTTTGGCAATGGAAACTGTTGTGAGTTGAAGAAAAAATAAGAAACAAAATTCCCTTTATCAGTCAAAAGACTTCAGAGTTCTGTCCTTTAAACAGACACTTGCAACCAGCACTAGAATGCAAGAAATCCTTTCTCATAGAGAGCCAGTTTTCTAAACTACCTTCAGCTACCTGAGAAAGGTTATCAGGAGGCTAAATTTTTCTGGTCTGTTTGTACGTTTTGTCTGAATCCATTCAAAGCTGTGCTTTTGATGGGCAAGTGGGTTTTGTTTTTTACACATGACCTTATGTGTAAATCCACAGGACAGATTGATAACACTAGCATGTGGTCAAACTATTTTTAGTTATTGCAGCAAAAACAAACTTTTCCATTGCTATATCTGAAAGTTTTTAGCGTCTTTCTGAAATAGGGTGTTTTTCTATTTTTCTCATAGAGAGCTTAGAACTTTTTCTTTTAAAAAAATGAGTCATCATTGAAAGTAACTAAAAAGTTTGCATGTCACTGTGGTAAAATTTAAAGCCAACAAATAAGATTAATGAACTAAAATTAGTCTTGGAGCAATATAAACAGGCTGTAAACTAAACATGATTCTGCAGTAGGCTGGACATGGATGAACTAGAAAAAGCTATCCAAAATGATGTAGAGAAAAAGAAAAGAGTCGACATGGAAGGAGAGAAAGAAAGCTGCCTATGAAAAAAGAATTACTGAACTGGCAAAAAGAAGAGATCATATTGTCAAATCATCACACTATGTGCCTTCTTCACCTTAGACTATGTTATATGTCAATTATATCTTGGTAAAGCTGGGGATAAAACACAAGAGCATGTAATACTGCACATGATACACATTATGAAACCAAGTAATCTATATTCATAATACTGGCAACCATTTGTCAAGTACCTACTATGTGCGAGGCACTTCACTTAGATCACTTTTTTTAAATTGACTTTATTTTTAGAAGTTTTAGATTTACTAAAAAATTGAGAAAATAGTACAGAAAATTCCCATATACCCCTCACTGAGTTTTCTCCCATTATTGATATCTTACTGTAACATGGTACATCTGGTACAATTAAAGAACCCGTATTGATACATTATTACTAATTAAAATATATAGTTTTTTTCAGATTTCCTTAGTTTTTACCTAAATTCATTTTTCTGTGTTTAGATCATTTTAATTTCTCCTACTACCCCTAACAATGTAGGAATTACCATCCTTATTTCTAGAAGAGAAAACTGAGATTCAGAGAGGTTTTGTAATTTGTAAAGAGTCAAGATTGAGGCATGGGCATTCCAATTCCAAATCCTAAATTTTCAATAGGCAATACTGGCCAGAAATATCCTAAAGTGAAAAACAGAACCCTGACATCCTTACAACATGTCAAGTGCAGTACTTCTTAACCAGGGTTGAGAGGAGCCTACACCTCTTCCTTAGGGCACCTATGAAATACACCGGTCCCTTCTGGTCCTATGGGGCTGATGTTCCAAGGACCCCAGTCCATGCCTGAAACTGTAGATAGTACCAAACTCTAAATGTGCTATGTTTTTCCTATACATACATACCTATGATAAAATTTAATTTATATATTAGGCACAATAAGAGATTGACAGCAATAAATAATGATGAAGGAGAACAGTTTAACAATTTACTATAATAAAAGTTATATGAATGGATTTAGGGTCATTATTAAGTAAAGTAAATGTTACCTATACACAAGCACTGTGATAACATGACTGTCAATTTGCTAACCTAGATGGCTACTAAATCACTAAAGGAGAGTAGCATGCAGTGTTGATATGCTAGACAGAGTTGGTTGATTCACCTCCTAGGTGGGATGGACATGGGGTGGCATGAGATTTCATCATGCTGCTCTGAAAGGTGTGTAATTTAAAACTTATGAATTGTTTATTTCTGGGATTTTCCATTTAATATTTTTGGATCATGGTTGACTACCAGTAGCTGAAACCATGGATAAGGGGGCAAAATGTACATTTAGGTACTAATCCCATACACAGTATGAAGGAGAGAGGTGGGCTGTTAGGTAATCAATATGAGCACCAGACTGTTGTCAGTCTTTCTATATGGCTCAAGTTGAAAACAAAAGTAGTATTTTAGCTCAGGATAACAACTGGAAAGGAGCAGAGGGTGAAGGTACTATTGCTGAATAATTCTGATCATTATTTTCATTTCATTTACTGGGAAAAAGGGTGTCTGGACATTCCAACAATTTTCCCAGTTAAAATGAGACTTTAAAAAGACTATGTGAAAACATAGTTTATCATTTATAGGTATATTTTTCTTACACTACTGTGAATCTAAATATAATGTACTTGTAATGATAATTTATGACCAAAATAAAAGTCTGGCGATCCCACTGTCATGATGTATGTTTCAGCAGCTCATGAATGACAATTTGAAAACAGTTCTGTGCTTTTTATTTTTCTTTTTGTCAGAATGGTAGAGTGAATACCTAGAAGTTGGCATGGCAAAGCTACGCCATATGTTTCTAAATTATGTAGTAACGGTGATGGGTGGCTACCTCATGTGAACTAGCTACTTATAGATGTTACTGAGGGAATGTAAAAGCAGGCACTGTAAACATGTGTGCAATATTTAGATTGGCAGAACCAAATTTTAAAAAGTGGCTAGGAGTGGGTATTTGTAATGCCTGGATTACTAATGTCCAAAATGAATATTGTGTGCATGAATAGGTTTGTGTAATTGTGTGCCTATGTGTATACATTTGTATAGGATGAGGGAAAGGAGCAACCCTAAAATTGTGTCTATTCCATATGAACTCCCATTTCATTCAGGAGATCTTTAGACCAATGAGTTGTAAATGCAAGCTACTC
Source organism: Carollia perspicillata (assembly GCA_004027735.1). Lineage (NCBI taxonomy): Eukaryota > Metazoa > Chordata > Mammalia > Chiroptera > Phyllostomidae > Carollia > Carollia perspicillata. Next base: position 3,466 of record PVKM010018906.1, on the reverse strand, counting down.
ACTTGCATGTAATTCAGCTTTTATCTTGCCATGAAAATATAGCTAACATTGAGTCACTGTTAGCCATAGAAATTGTCTTGATTCATTTACTTATTTGCCTTTGTTAGATAGTAATGACTCAAAAGCCTATACCTTTCCTAAAATTTAAGATCTACTGCTAGATAACTATGTATTTATATGAGTGTGTATATTTTCAATCAATACTAGTGATTCATCCATTCATATGTTTTGAGGCATTTGGGTTAGCTCTACTACTCAAAATTCTTAAGAGTTGTTTTGTCAGTCCAATATATGATTTGCATTTCAGAAAACAAATATTTTAACCTTTGAAAGAACTAAATGGTTATTAAACAAGATTCATTTTTAAAGGATTGTATGTTTATCTCTTCATCAGGGAAACAGTGCATTCTTTAAATATGCTTTTTGGCACCACCATCCCACACATCTCCTTGGTGCAGTCGGCAGGAACCATTACACACTGGTGCTGGCAGAGACATTCTGAAGATGTGAAACATGGAAGATGTAATAACAGAGGTTCTTGCCTCATTACACACTTGAAATAGACTTATGCTTCTCTAAAACTGGACTGAAGAACAAAAGAAATTAAATATTTCATCCCAGAACTGTACTGTTTAAATTGGTAAAAGTCAAATGATTCAAAGGTTTTTTTCCCCTACAAAAGCAAATTTAATACACAATAACAGATTATACATAAAATATAATCAGTATTTTTTTATCTGGGACCAGATGTCTACACAACTTAAGCTGAAATGATCAGGAGAGTTCTACTAACTTAGAACTAAGTTTATTTATTTTTAAAAAATATTAAAAAATTTTTATTTTTAGAGAGAGGGGAAGGGAGGGAGGGAGAGAAACATTGATGTGTGAGGGAAACATCAATTGGTTGCTTCTTGCAAACCCCAACTGGGGGACCTAGCCCCCAACCTAGGCATGTGCCCTGACTAGGAATCAAACCAGTGACCTTTCTGTTTGTGACATGAGGCCCGACCCACTGAACTATACCAGTCAGAGCGTAACTAGGTTTTAAATATGTGATTAGTTACTCTTTGCACCAAGCACTCTCCAGGCTTGGTAGCTGAATCAGAAGATACCTGGGAGATATGCACCTGAATTGGAGAGCTATAGCCTAGTTTGGAAGTTAACATATATACATGTAAAATAAGTTGAGCATAAGAAAGTATCAGATGATGATTACAATGCAATCATCTGGAGAGAGTGTATATAAATGCACACACACGGGAATGGATTTAATATGAAAAATATTCATCAATGAAGTTACTGTATTTTTAGGACTATAAGATGAACCAGACCATAAGATGCACCTAGATTTTAGAGGAGGAAAATGGGGGAAATAAATTGAAGCAAAAAATGTGATAAAATATTTCATAACCTGTGACCCTGCTCCACCAATGCCCCAATGCCTCCCCACTACCCACCCCCCTACAGCAAGCCAGGTAAGCTACCTTCGAACTATAAGATGCACCCCCATTTTCCTCCCAAATTTGGGGGGAAAGTGTGTCTTATAGTCCAAAAAATACTGTAGATCTTTAAGCATTTGTATGACTTATAAGTATAAGGAAAGACAGATGTTCCAGTCTGGAGAAGAACATGAAATAGCAGAAATATGAAAGGAGTCATTGCTTGTGGGGTATTAGTAGTTCAATTCTTTTGGTTTCAAGTGGCAGAAACCCTAACTCAGGTGGTTAAATCAAGAAGAAAATAATGGGAAGGGGACAGATTTATTAATGTATGTAATTGAAAAATCTAGTACAGAGGTAACTGCATGAATGGCTGAATCTAGGAATTTAAATTACTTCCTCAACAGAATGAAAAAAGCTGGCTGATGATGAAAAAGGTCGTATATTAGAACCTGTGTTTGAGTTAAATCTCTACAACTTGATTGTAGGCAAGTCATCTGTCTCAGTGATCATTTGACATGGAGATGGGGAATAGGGAAGCTTGACATTCTCCAATGTTCCCTCTCAATCTAATAAATAGTTCATTATTTTCTTCTGGACAATGAGGTTTCTTATTGTCCAGACTTATAATTTCATTCAAACTAGTATTTGGTATGTTTTTACACTACAAAATAAAGCAGTGTTTTCAAAGAATCTGAGGTGGTTCAAAATGAAGTTATAGTTCATTTTATCCAACTATCTGAATTTTTAGACAAGGGGGTGAGATCATAAGAGGCTACAAGACTACAGACTCCACAAGAGGTTGTAAGCTATGTCCCATGGGCTGAAAGTGACCCACAAAGGAACTTGGTTTTTCTACAGTGAATTTTTCCATTTATAAAGTTAGTTCTTGCAATTTAAAACTATTCAGATATTTCACATTAAAAAATCCGCACTTCTGGCTACTCTTACAATCAGAAGATGTAGCAAAGCTGGGCCTAATATTTTACAAGTTTGCAAAAAGCAATGGAAATAAGACTACCAAGCTATCACTTAAATAATTAATAAATTGCTTTTAATTAAAACTATGCTTGTTTTAAGAGGGAAACCATATATATGTGTATCTAGATAGTAGGACTATCTGGTTCTTTCCAACACCATCTCTTCTTGCCACTGGCCCACAGTTACTGATGGTCTGACCTTGGCCCCTGTAAGGCATCCAAACACTCCCCCACCCCCGGAAATTGGAACTCTATGTTCCCTGTTTCTGGCAACAGTTTCTACGTTAGGATCAGATTTATCATTGCTGTAGAATTAGAGGGCTTATGATCAGAATTACTTTGTTATTTTTTCATTTGTCAGTCCAAATATATAATAGAATTACTTCTCTGTCATTAGCAGGTAAAGAAAGGACAGTGTGGTCAGTCAATGGTTTGAAATTTGGTCATTATTTTTGACAGATGATGGACAGTAAAGAACAGTAGTTAAGAGCATAGACTTTAAAACTTGATTGTCTGGGCTTGCTTTTTGGCCATACCCCTAACTGGCTGCGTGATACTGGGCCACTTACTTAACATCTCTGAGACTCAGTTTACTCATCAATTAAATGGGCATAATAGTGGTATCTTCATCATTGGGTACTTGTGAAAATTATGTAAGGCAATACACTAAAGCTCTTAAAGTAATGCCTGGCATGTGGTGTTAACATGTTATTGCTAAGTTGGTATATACAATGTTTTATTTTTATTGGTGAAATAACTTAAAAGTTAATGTGTGTGAAGTACTGACCATAGCAAGCCTTGTTTTTATTGCTATCATCATTGCAATCATCATAATTACTGACATGATAAACAGACCTAGAAGGCAGTGGTTATGATTACAGTATTGTCTCTAAAATAGATGAGGTAGAAGGTACAATGTACCCCTAATCCTCTTTTGTTGAGGCACTTCACTAACTCTGGTTCAAATTCCTGGTCAGTTTTGTGCCCTGGTGGCTATGTGACCTTGGAAATGCTATCCAATCTCTTTATGTCTTGGATTCCCCATTT
>PVKM010018905.1:0-24651 GCA_004027735.1 Carollia perspicillata | reverse complement strand
TCCCCAGCCTCCTGCAGACAGCAAGATCAGAAAAACTGGTTTGGCCAGTTTGAAACCAACAAGAGGTGTGTTTTTTTTAATGCTGTTTTTTGTAAGTAATATTTTATTTTTTCTTACTTTTAAAATTTTCATTACTGTTTTATCATTCAATTGCTTTTTCCTCTCTTTCCTTCTTTCTTGATTTAGTTCTTCATCTTTTATTTCCAATTTTATCTCTTTTTTCTCCCTTCTCCTGCCGTTTTTTTTTTTTTTAATATCCACAAGTGAGAAAAAAACTTGGAACTGTGAAGGAACCTGATGTGGACTCAAAGAAGGGGCAACCCAACAGCTGAGACAGTGAGACAAATTTCACTTGGCTATTGCAGGAAAACTGCAAGTTGCTACCTATTTGTATTTTTTATTATTATTTCTAAATCGTTTATTTTAATAGTATTTTTGTAATCCCCTTCTTTCTGTATAGTCTTTTTTATTTGGCAGGTTATATTGTACCATTTGACAGGTTTCCCTTGTTCTCTCTTTCACATTGCATTGCTAATTTACTGTCTTCACATGAATTGTGTTCCATCAACACACTAATCAAAGTCCTATAACCCATGTTCATGTTATTCAGATCACATACATTCTGGCATGTGAGTGTTGCTCTAATAGTATTGTAAATAATTGCTGTTCCACATAATTGTAAATACTTCACAGTACCCTTCCCGGATTTTGGCCCACATCGCAGTCTCCTAAACTCTATTATTGTAGAGGTTAACTCTATTCTCTCACACACTACACCTATGTACTACCCTTTACTCTCACCTTACCCAAGAATCTGACCTCCCACAACTTCACTGATTTTTAGATCCAACTCATAATTCTTCCCTCCCCAACAAGAGTCTTATCTTTTTCCCATACTTTCCTAAAAGTGGCTACTTGGGTTGAAGATCATGGTTAACACTACACATAGACAAAAGATTTCCTATCTTTAATTACTGGCTACTACTGTAAATATCATAGAATGCTCTCCTGCTGTCTTAAACCATTTTGCCTCCCCCTCCAACTGATCACAAAAAAAAGTAGGTGGAGGCAGTGAACACCAGGATACCCAAAGGAGACTGCACCACTGAATCTCACAGGCATTCTCCCACAGCACTTCACACCATAAATCCTGGGAGCCAGAAAAAATCCATTTAAGAAGCAAAAGTTAACAAGAAGAGCCTCACAAACAATGAGTAGACAAAGAAACAATCCCCAAATGAAAGGAAAGGAGGAGGCTTCAGAAAGAATGTTAAATGAAATGGAAGCAAGTCAGCTATCAGATTTTGAATTCAAAGAACTGCTTATCAGGAAGTTCCATGAGCTCACAATAAGCTACCAAAAACTACAGGGGAACTACAATGAACTAACTGAAAACTATATCAACATGAAAAAGAAAATAGAAAACATAAACAAGGGCCAAGAGAAAATGAAGAATACAATTGCTGAACTGAAGAACACAGTGGAAGGAATCAAAAGCAGGATGGATGAAGCAGAAGATCAGATCAGCGAGTTGGAGAACAAAGTAGAAATAAACACCCAGAAGGATCAAGAAAAGGAAAAAAGGCTCAGAAAGAATAAAGAGGGATTTAGAGAAATGCAAGACAATATGAAATGTAATAATATCCGTATAATGGGGATACCAGAAGGAAAAGAAGAAGACCAAGGGATAGAAAGTCTATTTGAAAAAGTACTGATATAAAACTTCCCTAATTTGATGGGAGAAAAAGTCACACAAATACAGAAAACACAGAGTCCCAATCAAGAGGAACTCAAAGAGGCCCACATCAAGACACACTATAATTAAAATGGAAAAATTTCAAGACAAAGAGAGAATCTTAAAGGCAGCAAGGGAGAAGAAGAAAGTGACATACAAGGGAGCCCCAATAAGATTAGCTGCTGACTTCTCAATGGAAACATTTCAAGCCAGAAAAGAATGGAAAGAAATATTCCAAGTAATGAGAACCAGAGGCCTGCAACCTAGGCTGCTTTACCCAGCAAGGATCTCCATCAAGGCAGAAGGCCAAATAAAGAGCTTCCGAGAAAAAAAGAAGCCTGAAAGAATACTCATCCACCAATCCAGTGCGTCAAAAGATTCTAAAGGGACGGCTCTAACGAAAGGAAGGAAAGGAGAGAGACAAAGAAACATAGGTGCAAAAATGACAATGAATAAGTACCTATCCATAAAAACCTTAAATATAAATGGATTAAATGCCCAAACCAAGAGACACAGAATAGCTGAATGAAAAAGAAAGGATGACCCACACATATGCTGCCTACAAGAGACCCACCTTAGGACAAAAGACATACACAGACTAAAAGTGAAGGGCTGAAAAGAAATTTCCAAGCAAATGGACAAAATAAAAAAGCCAGAAGAGCAATATTCATATTAGACAAAATACACTTCAAAAACAGGGCCATAAAGAGAGACCCAGAAGGTCACTTCATAATGCTCAAGGGAAGACTTCATCAAGAAGACATAAACATTGTAAATATATGCGCACCCAACATAGGAGAACCCAAATATGTAAAGAAAATCTTGGAGGACTTCAAGAAAGATATTGATAGCAACACAATTATAGTAAGAAATTTTGACACCCCACTCTCAAAAATGGACAGATATTCCAAACAAAATATGAACAGAGATATTGTGGCATTGCACAACTCCCTAGATGAAATGGACTTAACTGACATATATAGAGCCCTGCCCCTGAAAATAGCTAAATACACATTCTTTTCAAATGCACATGGAACCTTTTTAAAGATAGACCACATGATAGGACACAAAACAAGTTTCAACAAATTCAAGAAAATTGAAATCATACCAAGCATTTTCTCTGAACACAAGGGACTGAAATTAGAAAACAATCCCAAGGGAAAAAACCCAAAACACTCAAAATCATGGAGATTGAATAGCATGCTACTAAACAATGAATAGATAAAGAATAAAATTAGGGAAGAAATAAAAAAGTTCCTGGAAAAAAATGGAAATGAACTCATGACAACCCAAAATTTATGGGACACAGCAAAGGCAGTCCTGAGAGGGAAGTTCATAGCAATACAGGCCTGCCTTATAAAGAAAGAAACATTTCAAACAAACAAACTAACACTACACCTACAGGAACTTGAGAAACAACAGCAAACACAGTCCAGGGATAGTACAAGGAAGAAAATAACCAAGATCAGAGCGGAATTAAATGAAATAGAGACTAAAAGTACAATACTAAGAATCAATGAATCCAGGAGCTGGTTTTTTGAAAAGATAAACAAAATCACCAAACCTTTAAGCAGGCTCATCAAGAAAAAAAAGAGAGAGGACCCAAATAAACACAATCAGAAATGAAAGAGGAGAAATTCCAACTGACACCACAGAAATACAAAGGATTGTAAGAAATTACTATGAGGAGCTGTATGCCAAGAAATTTAAAAACCTAGGTGAAATGGACAAATTTCTAGAAAAATATAATCTTCCAAGACTAAATGAAGAAGAAGCAGAAAGTCTGAACAGACCAATAATAGCAGAAAAAATTGAATCAATAATCAAAAAACTTCTGACACACAAAAACCCTGGACCAAGTGGTTTCACAGGAGAATTCTACTGAACATTTAAGCAAGAACTAACCCCTATACTTCACATACTATTTCAAAAAATCCAAAGTGATGGAAGACTCCCAAACTACTTCTATGAAGCCAGTATCATCCTAATCCCAAAACCAGATAAAGACACAAGAAGGAAAGAAAATTTCAGACCAATATCACTGATGCAATATCACTGACAAACATAGAGTTAAGTCCTCAACAAATATTGGCAAACCTCATCCAACAATACATTAAAAAGATCATACACCATGACCAAGTGGGATTCATCTCAGGGATGCAAGGATGGTTCAATATTTGAAATAACTGAATGTAATACATCACATAAACAAAAGCAAAGACAAAAATCACATGATCAAATTAGTAGATGTGGAAAAAGCACTTGACAAGGTACAGCACCCATTTAAGATAAAAACACCCAGCAAAGTGGGAATAGAGGGAGCATTCCTCAACATAATGAAGGCCATACGTGAGATACCTACATCTAACATCATACTCAATTGGCAAAAAATTAGCACTTTGCCATGAAGATCAGGAACAGGACAGGGTTGTCCACTTTCACCACTTCTATTCAATATAGTTTTGGAAGTTTTAGCCATAACAATCAGACAAGAAAAGGAAATAAAAGGCATCTGAATCAGAAAGGAGGAAACAAAACTGTCATTGTTTGCAGACAATATGATAGTGTACATTGAAAATCCTATAGACCCCACCCCAAAACTGCTCAACCTAATAAATGAATTTGGCAAAACAGCGGGATACAAAGTCGATATCCAGAAATCAAGGGCATTTTTATATACCAACAATGAAACAGCAGAAGTGGAAATCAAGAAAATATCCCATTTGATACAGCAAAATAAAAAAAATACCTAGGAGTAAACCTAACCAAGGAGATAAAAGACCTGTATGCAGAAAACTACACAACACTGAAGGAAGAAATCAAGGAAGACACAAAAATATGGAAACATATACCATCTTCATGGATTGGAAGAATTAACATCATCAAAATGTCCATACTACCCAAAGCAATTTACAGATACAATGCAATACCTATCAAAGTACCAATGGCATATTTCACACACATAGAACAATCACTTCAAACATTTATATGGAACCATAAATGACCCCGAATAGCAGCTGCAATTTTGAGAAAGAAGAACAAAGTAGGAGGTATCACAATAGCTGATACCAAACTATATGACAAGGCCACTGTAATCACAGCAGCCTGGTACTTGCATAAAACAGATACATAAACCAGCAGAACAGAGCAGAAAGCCCAGAAAAAAACCCAAGTCTCTACAGTGAATTAGTATTCAACAAAGGGGGCAGCAACATAAAATGGAGTAAATATAGCCTCTTCAACAAATGATGTTGGGAGAACTGGATAGCTACATGCAAAAAAAAAATTAACCTCTAGCACCAAATTACACCACAGGCAAAATTAAACTCGAGGTGAATAGAAGACTTAAATATAAGCCTTAACACCATTAAAGTCCTAGAGGAGAACATAGGCAGGAAAATCTCAGATGTTTCATGCAGCAACACTTTTTGCTGATATGTCCCCTAGAGCAAGGAACATAAAGAAAAAAATGAACAAATGGGAGCTCATCAAAATAAAAAGCTGCTGCACGGCTAAAGAAAACAGCATTAAAATAAAAAGAGAGCTAACCATATTGGAAAACATATCTGCCAATGATACCTCAGACAAGCATTTAATATCCAAAATATACAAAGAGCTTACACAACTCCACTCTAAGAAGATAAGCAACCCAATTAAAAAATGGGCAAAGGACTTGGACAGGCATTTCTCCAAGGAGGACATACAGAGGATTCAGAGAAACATGAAAAGATGCTCAATATCGGTAGTCATCAGAGAAATGCAAATTAAAACCACAATGAGATACCACTTTACACCGGTTAGAATGGTCATCATAAACAAAACAACAAACAATTGTTGGAGAGGCTATTGAGAAAAGGGGACCCTAGTTCACTGTTGGTGGTATTGCAGACTGGTACAACCGCTATGGAGAACAGTATGGAATTTTCTCAGAAAACTAAAAATGGAACTGCCTTTTGATCCAGCATTTCCACTGCTAGGATTATACCCCAAGAACCCTGAAACACCATTCCAAAAGAACCTATGCAGCCCAATGTACATAGCAGCACAATTTACAATAGCCAAGTGTTGGAAGCAACCTAGATGCCCATCAGTAAATGAATGGATCAAAAAACTATGGTACTTATACACAATGGAATTCTATGCAGCAGAAAGAATGAAGGAGCTCCTACCCTTTGCAACAGCATGGATGGAACTGGAAAGCATTATGCTAAGTGAAATAAACCAGGCAGTAAAATACAAATACCACATTATCTCACCTTTAACAGGAACCTAAGCAAGAAGACAAGCAAACAAGCAAAATATAACCAAAGACATTGAAATAGTAAACAGGCTGAAAGTAACCATAGGGGAGAGGGGAGGGAATTTCAGGAGAAAAAGGGAAGGGAAGTAGGAACCAGTGTAAAGGACACATGGACAAAAACTAAGGTGGATGGAAATGTGAGGGCGGTGGTGAGCACTGGGCGGGGGGTAGACTGGGTTGGGAGTAAAAGACAGAAAACTGTACTTGAACAACAATTAAAATAATTTTTCTAAAAAAGGAATATCACCCAGACACATGTATAATTTTAATTTTTCTAATGGCCCATACATATAATTAACTTCAATGATAGATTATATTTAACCCTGTATAGCAAAAATATTGTCAGTTTACCTTTGAATCGATGTAAAATCATTGTTATTGAGATCTTTTTCATATATGTATTCATACTAAGTCTTTGAAACTTGGTCTATGTTTTATATACACAATGCATCTTTCTTGTTGTTGTTGTTCAAGTACAGTCGTCTCCATTTCCCCCCCACTGCTCCCCCTACCCCAGCCTTTCCCACTCCCCATCCTTGATCCTAGCCACTTTTGGTTTTGTCCATGATATACAGCACATCTTGACTCAGACCACAAGTCAAGTGTTCGGTAGCCCTCTTGTGGTTCCATGACTGAACAGCGCTGCCCTAGAGCACTGTTTCTTTTCACAGTTGGCCTTTGACCCTGTTTGATAATAATAACATAACCTTACATTTCTAGATTTATCATTCCTTAAAAAATCTTTACATTCATCAACCCATTTGATCTCATTTTAGCCACCTTAGACTGTAGATACTGAGTCAAATAAATGAGTGTCACCGGGCAGTGGGTAGCGGATTTAGATCACCTGATTCCTAATTATCACTGCTTCCCACCATAGCCAGAAGGCATGAAAGACACTGTGGCAGGCCCTGAATCCACCTGGGGTGGGGAAGGAGAGGTGAGAAATCAAAGTAGCCAGGAAATCTATTAGAAATGAAGCAGAGACCTATCTATGAACACACAAAACCCACTGAACTGTACACATTAAATAGGTGAATTATATGGGTATGGGAATTGTATCTCAATAACCTTGTGGGGGTGTGGGGGGTAAAGAGCAAGAGAGAGAGAGAGAGAGAGAGATACCAGCCAGGTGTGCTGCTTTCATTTCAGGAAAGCCCAGGAGTTAAAGAGGTCTGCCAATGACAGTGCTGTCCTTCATGTGTAAGACTTTGTATTGTCAAACTATGTTAACCAAGGGAAATGAACATTTTCTGCAGGCAAATTGAGGTACCCTCGTGTTCTTAAATAAAATCCCTAGATTTTTCATTGTAAATGATGGAAGCAGCACCGAGCAGGAAGCTTATATATAAAGATAATTTGAAAGCCCAGATGGGCTCCATTCCTGCATGCAGAACTGTGAGCTGGTTGGAGAGGCTGGCCTTGGAAGGAGGCTTTGCTGATCAGAAGGGCCTCAGCAGGTCTGTCTTTTATACTGCTGTATTGGGGTTTAGCCCAGCCTGGGCACATGTGGCATTCTCAGAGAATGTCTGTTACGAGAATATTAAGGGTAAAGGGTGTCATAGGTTAAGAGTTCAACCCCCTGGGGCTGGCAGCAGAATGTTCCCAGGTTGGGCCTGGGTTCATTTTACCTTAGTCTAATGTCAATGAACATCAAGGCCTATGCGATTACTCATGGGTAATTATTTTCCCGAGCTTGTCAAAGGCAGGAAGTAGACAGATTACATGCCTTCATACCCTTAGAGGCACTACATTTCTTTCTGTAGATGGAGAACTCATTGACACACAAACTGGCATTTCTGTCTACTTTGCATTTGCCTGTCCATCTGTCTGATTTTTGTGCGGTGGATGTTTTGTTTTAGTTGGGACAAAATCTGCAAGTGATAACAAGACGAAATTCTGAAAGAACAAGTTTTTAGACTGGCAAGATGAAACCCCAATGAAAGACAATTTGGATCAGCTGGATTCTCTGGGAAGTGCCTGTAGTTATCTCCATGTCTTTATTTCAATGTCAGTGATTTCACTAGAAAAGCATTAAGTTTGAGAGAATTTCTGAATCATGTTCTCTAAGTTAGAAAGTGCAATGTAAGAAAAAAATTCCACAAATGGAAAGTGTTGCTGAGCCTATGACCTCAGATACCTTCCTCCCACAGATGCCTAGACCCTGTTCTATCCCACACTTGCACTGCTAGCCCTTTTGCAAGGGCTACCCTGAAGAATCTTTCATTCTGCTACACTCTGGAGGTCAGGGAAGAGAGTGGTGCTGACTTTCCTAAATACACTCACCACCAACCTCCACCTGATGCAAAAGATGGGGGGGTGAGCAGGAAGCAGGAAGGGCCACAAGCCAGGCAGCACTGAGTAGATAGCTGGAGAGGACTGAGCAATGAGTGCCCTGAACTGGGTGGTTCCAGGAAGTTCCTGGCCGGCCAACCTAACTGGTCTCTCATGCTACTATTTATAGGGCTCTGTTGAAGGGAAACAGAACAATAAAGCAAAATAATAGTTTCAAACAAGGAAGGGCAGGGCAGGCTTGAAGAGCTCTTTTGTACATTCTGGGATGCAGCCAGAGGTGCATGGCATGCTCTGCTTAGGACACCCTTTTGACAACTGCCCAACAGTTTATGGCTCCTCAGAGCCCAGACTTCAGCTCCCTGAAATAACAACTCAACAGAGAGAGGAGGCTCTGTGCTCCTTGGGGGTTACTTGAAGACACTGGGCCCACCTTTAGCTCATTGGTAGTGGTCTGCCTCCATCATTTCTATACTTACACCCTGAAGAGCAGAAGTTCCCAAATGAGGTGGCCCCCAAAGGGGCTCACTTCCCTGCCAAGTCTAGGAATAATGCTGTAACCTCAGGGTCATTGTTACCCAGCCCTGTTTGTAGACCTTGGAATGTGAGAGGCCCGTGTCCACCTCTGATGTCACTTGTATCCATCCATCCTGGTCATTCTTGCCTCAACTTTAAAATAAGGTTATAGTTGAATAACGTTCTGTCTCCCTCCAGTGTCATGACTGGGCTCCAGTGTGTGATCACAGCTTCCTCCCCAGCCTCAGGTCACCTGTATCAGGTACAGACTGCTCACAGGAGGAGCAGGAGTCTCACGAGTGCATGTTCAGGGCTTGTTTGCCTTTTAATCTTTGCAGAGGCTCCACACTTCCTACAGGACCAAGGAGACCCAGGGTACTTTAAGATATTAAAACCTTGAGTGTGTTAGGCTGAATAGAGGTGCTTAGAATCAGGTAACTTGTGAAAGTTAGACCAAGATGTTCTAATCACTGTTGTGCCTAAAACTAATATAATATTGTAGGTCAACTCTAATTGAATAACACATTTAAAAACTTTAAAAAACCCCAAAAGTTAGACCAAGGGGAAAACTTGGCACGCGACTCTAAAAAAGCGCATTTTCTTCCTCCCTTCCTCCTATGATGGGGATGGTTAGGAAGAGATGCTGAGACCATCTGTGGGAACTCTGGGGACTCCCTGAACCAAAGCTGGTGCCACACAATTTCTTCAAGGATTCCCCAGCATTGAGACAGTGAGATAGAGACAAAGATGAAGATCTTCCCCTCACCATTGTAGTCAAGTGTACTTGTTAGATAGAACAAGGGCATCACGGTCTGGGCAGTTCTTACTAAACGCTATTCTTGCTAAATGTTAAAATATAGTATAGAATTTGGCTTATCCTGTTTACAGATAAAGCTGTAAACAGGATCAGCTTGACAGAAACTCAACAGGGACAATTGCAATAATGCAAATAAAAAAAAGAAATCAATGTGTAATTAACCAAATAGAGTATATAAGCAATGGCCAAGCCTCCTTTCAGGCTTATAAGGCTTTGGATATGAATCCCACGTCTCCTTCGCATGCTGCAAGTAAATAAAATTACCTTGCTTAGAGCACCTCAAGAGATGAACCCTTGAGCTTGGTAACTCTTGGAGAAGCCATTTAGTCTGCCTATAATTTTCTGTCCTCATCTTTGAAATAAACATAATTGTATATCCCTCTTGGGAATATAGAAGTCCACAGTCAGCTCCGAGTTTTAGTTTCCTGTTCAGCCAGCCCTGCCCATGTGGTCCACCACCACCTCACTACAGGTTCTCTCTATCCTCCCGGCTTACTGTCCTAATAGGCCTGGTTGACTCTGTCTTTAATTCCTTGGTTGTTAGAGCTCCATGCAGTTTGATGTTCTGGCACTTCTGGTTATTTATTGATTTTAGAATGGTTGTTATCCTTCTTTTGGTTGTGCAAAGAAGTGAAGAGTTTCTACCTACTCCTCCATCTTGGCCGGGACTCTCATTCTGTATGTTTTAATATAACAATAATAATATGATTGATTTAATAAAGAGTAGATGATAGTATTTATGTTCTTATTTGTTATCTCAAACCAATGAACACACACATAACAACAACAAACACAAAAGAGAGAATCAAGACAGGACAGAAGCTATTCTCCTTTGCTATATAGAAATGTTTTAAGTCTAGTTAAGCTACGTTTGGCACCAGTGAATATTTATATAGACAGGCAAAGGAAGAGGAAGAGCTATTTTGTGTTTTCATATTTTTAATTGGGAGCAATTATTAAATGACCTACAGCTACATACTTGTTCTATCAGTCAAAATTCACAGGTGCCAAGCATCTTTTTTTTGTTGTTTTTGGAATGTGCATAGATCTAGACAGAAAAACATGTTTGTCTAGGAGATTAGGTGGGAGTGTGAGAGGCTCTGATGGAGGAAGTGTCTGGGAGGAGATTGTTTTTTACCAAGTTTCATAAAAATTTTACTTGAAAAAAATGTTTTACAAAATACTATTATTCTAATCAAAGAAACTTTCTTATTGGCTACTTATGGCTTTCTGCCACAAAGATTATAAAATGACAGTCAAAAAGGAGAGGGTTTTTAAATAGCCACCTAGCTGCAAAACCTACAAGAATTTTTAAAATATTTTTAATTTTTAAAAAATATTCAGATTATTCTCAACTCCTATTTATTTTTTATTTTAATATTTTATTGTTGTTCAGGTAAAGTTTTCTGCCTTTCCCCCTCATTTCTCCCCTACATCTGAGCCATCTCCACTTCTCTCCCTTGATTCCACCCCTACCTTGGTTTTGTCCATGTGTCCTTTATAGTTGTTCCTGAAACCCCCATTATCCCCTCCCATTTGTCCTCTTGTTACTGCCCATTTCTTCATAATTTCAATGCCTCTGGTTATATTTTGCTTGCTTGTTTGTTTTGTTGATTAGGTTCCACTTACAGGTGAGTTCATATGGTATTTTTCCCTCACCACATGGCTTATTTCACTTAGCATAATGCTCTCCAGTTCCATTCATGCTGTTGCAAAGGGTAGGAGCTCCTTCTTTCTTTCTGCTGTATAGTATTCCATTGTGTAAATGTACCATAGTTTTTTGATCCTGTTATTTACTGATGGGAAGTATGCATTCCCACCAACAGTGAAGAAGTTTTTTTTTCTCTCAAAAATGTCTCTAAAATGCTATAAAGCAAGTAACATAAATGTTGAATCCAGTGGAAATTTTAAGTTTTTTTAAAATGGTCCATGTAGTATGCACTACATCACAGCTGGTACAAAACTGCCTGTATTTAGTTTGAAATACAAAAAGAATGAACATGATCAATATTCTCTGAAAAATAATTTGAAAGCTTCTACTGCATCATAAGGCAAAGTTAGACAAGAGTGTTGACAGTATTCAGAGAACTAACCAAAAAATATTAAATATTAAAGTACTCAAATGTTTAAGCTAATTTTTGGATACCACTGATAGGAATAAGAGAACTTGCTGCCAGATTTACTCAGGACACCTTATTTCAAACTATGTGTAACATAATTGTGATATATATTCTCAACAAATGCAAAGCTAGGTTTTGTAATATATACTCCCATTTCCTAGCCCTGGCCTAATATCTCTGCTGCAAACTGGCAACTTTGAACTTTGAAACCCTCTTTGAAATTTCTTCTGATACTTCCGACAGAACTTCTTTTCATTCTGGAATGGTGAGCAGCACAGAAAGAGCCACAGCTTGGTGTGTGATTAAGGAGGGCAATAAAAGTACTTTTCCTACCATTACAGTTCTAGAAAAAGCCCCAGTTGTTCTGGATATGGGTGAGAGTTTCTTTCTATGATTTTCTTGCTCCTCTTCCAAAAGGCTATCACCGGTGTCACCACAAGTGGCGCCTACACAGCCAACACTTCTCAGAAGCTCGGTCAGTCACTGAAGCCCACAGCAGTCATTGAAGCCTGTGGCACTGTTTTCACTGCAAATGCTGTTTTCCCAGTGACGCATCCTTAGCATTGACTTCTGAGGGACATACTGTCTGTCCACCACATCCATGAAGACTCCGTGGATATCCTCAGGAGTCCTGATCCTAGGAAGCTTTTGAGCAGGATGTGCATCACCACAGCTGGTCTTTCACTTCTCTTTGGCTTCTTCCTTCTGTTCACTGAATTTTAAAGTCATATTTTTCCAACATTTATTCAGAACATCTTAGGTTCAACAGTGTGAGCAAAATATATTGTAGATATAGAACTGTCTCCAACCCCTAAAACATCATGGATATTTTCATTTTTACCACCATTACCATCTTCATCACTGTGATAAGAACGTGAACCATTCACTAAGTTGTGCAATTGATTATTCATTTGACCATTGAGCGGTTCTGAATTTGTGAGGTCCTTGTAATAATATCTGGGAGTCACAAACTCTGTTACTGGGTGCATCACATTCACATTTCTAGTCTGATCTTCCTTCTCCTCTTTAAAAGACATTACAACTTCTCCATTTGCAATCACATCATTAGGTTTGCTATCAAGTTCACCAAGCAACAATTCTTGTCATTCTAATTCTTCAAATCAATTCCACAGTTTATTATTGAAAAGAAAATCCTTGAATTTTACATCATTTGTAAAATCTGCTTCAAAATATCTGACATTTTGGGTTTGAAATGAGGTTTATGCACAATTCAGCATTTTGCTTTAAATTTGAAGTATTTATTTTTCTTCTCGTATGTCAAAATATCACTTGTGGTATCACTCATTTTCTGCAAATCTTCTGTAAGTTCAACTCTGGATTCAAAATATTTCATTGATTTTTAAAAATTATTTATCATTTATCTTGCATGTCCTTTTCAATACTCAACTAAGCCCATATGCTGCTTTGCTGACAATTTGGCAAATCAGTTATCCCCAAGTAGTATCCCCAAGTGTTTTCAGTAGTATGGACAAGTTTTTCTGGCATGGTGGCAAATGGGTTAAATGGTACCATAATATTGTAAGGCAACATATCATGCAACATACTGAGTCTTTATTGAAGGGTGTTATAGTCATTATCTAACTTATACAGTGCTAAATTTTCTCTTGGCAGCTTGTGACTACTTTCCCTGATGCTCACAGAGCTGTGCCATGGGAAAAGGTAGTTAAAGAAATTGACAAAGAGTTCATTTCCCCACAGCCTTTGTGCTACCAAGAAGAAACTCAGCATTGGCAAAGAGAGTATCTAGATGAATAAAAGTAAAAATAACCTTCAGAAGAGAAAGAGCTTAAGGCACTTCTCCTTGGGAAGCAACTGTTTTAAATGAAGTGTGAGAGAATAATTAAAACAAAATGACATGTCTCCCTCATTTATGAAATGGGGGAAAATGTTGCATGGGAGAAAAAGGGATGTTGGGTTATGGGAGAAAATAAAGATATCTTGAAGTGATAGTAAGATTTATAGCAACCTCCAGCCAAAATGCAGGTGTAGGTAGAAATGCTTCACTTCGCTGCAGAATCAAAAGAAGGATAACAACAAATTTAAAAATAGAGAGCAATGAGAACTGCCAGAAAATCATTTGCATGGAAGCCCAACAACCAAGGGATTAAAGAAACATTCATCCAGACTGCATGAATGGTCTAAGACAAAGAAATATGGCCCAAACAAAAGAGCAGATAAAAACCCCAGAAAAAGAACTAAGTGATGAGGACATAGACAACCTATCTGACACAGAGTTCAAAACACTGATAATCAGGATGCTCAGAGAATTGATTAAGCTCTGTCACAAAATGAAGAAAGGAATGAAAGCTACACAAAATGAAATAAAGGAAAATATACAGGGAACCAACAGTGAAGGGAAGGAAACCAAATCAATGATTTGGAACAAAAGGAATAAATAAGCATCCAAACAGAACAGAATGGAGAAACAAGAATGCGAAAAGATGAGGAGAGGCTTAGAAACCTCAGGGACAACTTTAAGCATACCAACATCTGAATCATGTTAGAAGGAGAAGAGGAAGAGCAAGACATTGAAAATTTATTTGAACAAATAGTTAAGGAAAACTTCCCCAATCTGGCAAAGGAAATCGATTTCCAGGAAGTCCAGGAAGCTCAGAGAGTCCCAAAGAAATTGGGCCCAAGGAGGAGCATACCAAGACACATCATAATTAAGTTACTGAAGATTAAAGATAAGGAGAGAATCTTAAAGGCAGCAAGAGGAGAGAGTTACCTACAAAGGAATTCCCATAAGGCTAGCAGCTAATTTCTCAAAAGAAACCTTACAGGCAAGAAGAGGTTAGAAAGAAGTATTCAAAGTCATGAAAAGCAAGGACCTACATCCAAGATTACTTTATCCAGAAAAATTATCATTTAGAATGAAAGGGCAGATAAAGAGCTTACAAGATAAGGTAAAGTTAAAGGGGTTTATCATCACCGAGCCCTTGTTATATGAAATGTTAAAGGTACTTCTCTAAGAAACAGAAGTCAAAAAATATAAACAGTAAAATGACAACAAACTCACAAATATCAACAACTGAACCTAAAAAACAAAAATCAAAACTAAGCAAACAACTAGGACTAGAACAGAATCAGAAATGGTTATCAGTGGGGGGAGAGGGAGCATAGGGGAAAAAGTACAGGGAATAAGAATCATAATAGGTAGGTACAAAATAGACAGGGGAGGTTAAGAATACTATAGGAAATGGAGAAGCCAAAGAACTTATATGTACAAGACATGGACACAAAGTAAGGGGGGTGGGTAATGCTAGAGGGCACAGTTCAGGGAGGAGAGTGATATAAAGAAAAAATTGGGACAAACTGTAATAGTCAATAAAATATGCTCAACAATAATCAATAAAATATAATTTAAAAAGAGAAATTGCCATAATTTTTTTCATTGGAAATTTTCCAGTTTCCTTTCAAAGACCAAATACTGGCTTCAATGAACTGGTTATCTGGAATAATATGCAAAATTTCATATGTACAATAAAATTCATTTTTACAGAAAATTGACTTTATTGTGGAAAGCTGGTCATCTTCTCCTTGTTTCAGAATTTTAGAGCTGCTGGTGGCCTCTGTGGTGATCTGTTAGTCTCACATCTCATTAAAGAATAATGTGTTTTGTTATGGGATTTCATAATAATTCAATGGCTATCATTTGTGGGGAAATACTATGTGCCAGAACCCTCTGTATATTTTCTCAAATGCAAAAGACAACTTGCAGAGGAGTTTATTCTCCCCATTTTATTGTGCCTCTAAGAAATTATATGATTTGCTTCAGACCAGGACTCTAGCATATTCCTCAGGTGGAATTTGAACACAGGTATGTCCAGATCCTGTGCCATGTTGCATCAACAGCATGGTGGTTCCTAAGTGCCAGTCTGTATGCAATACTAGACCCTCTGCCAGGAATCTCAATTCAGTGGGAGTCATTTGGTTGGGCTCCCTCAGAAGCAGATCCTAAGATGATCAGGATTAGAATGCAAATAATTTATTGGGAAGTGATCCCAGGAAGACCTTGACAGGTGTGAGGAAATTGAAAAGGAAAGGAAAACAAACCAATAAAATTAGCATTATTGAGCATGTCACCGCTCTGGCACCTGAAGCTACATTCTGTTAGGGAATTTTGGGAGATGGTGGAGAACATGCCTTAGAGTTGTCCCTTTCTGAGGGTAGGAGGCTGGAGAGTTTCCCACCAGCTCTCACCCATAATTGGCTGAGTAATGAATCTGTAACATTTACTCCAATGCACCTCTGCCTTCCTCTGAACCTGAGCCAAGCATGCTCCTGAGGTACAGAAGCCCTCAGGTAGGGGGATACAGTTGTTTGGAGTAAAAAAAAAATCCTTCTGAGGAACTCTCTCCACTTTTTAATAAATGGTGTTGGGAAAACTAGATATCCATATGCAAAAGAATGAACTTGGATTCTTAGCTTACACCATATTAAAAAAAAATCATCAAAATGGTCCAAAGACCTAAACATAAAAGTAAAACTTAGCAGAAAATATTTTCACATTAGATTTGGTAATAATTTCTTGGACATGACAACAAAAGCATAGATGACAAAAAATAGATAAATTGGGCAACAGCAAAATTCAAAACTTCTTTGCATCAAAAGGTGAAATTCAACAGAGTGAAAACAAACTCACTGGATAGAAAAAAATATTTACAAAACGTATATCTAATTAGGGATTTATATCCAGAATATATAAAGAACTCCTACAATTCAACAGCAAAAGACAAATAATTTGGTTATAAAATGGGTAAAGACTTGAATAGACATTTCTCAAAAAAAAGATATAGAAATGGTCAATAAGGACATGAAAAAATGTTCAATATCACTAGCCACTAGGAAAGTGTATATCAAAAACACAATGAGGCCCTGGCTGGTGTAGCTTAGTTGGTTGAAACATTATCCCATACACCAAAAGGTTGGGAGTTTGATTGCTGGTCAGGGTACATGCAGAGGTTGCAAATTCAGTCCCCAGTCAGGACACAAACAATGGATTTTTTCTCTCTCCCTTCTTCTCGCTCTAAAATCAAAAACATATTTTTAAAAACCACAAGATACCACCCCAAACCTATGAAGTTGTCTACTATAAAAAACAAACAACAACCACAACAACAAAAAAACAAGTATTAGTCAGAATGTGGAGAAATTGGAACCATTGTGCACTGTTAGGGAGAATGTAAAATGGTGTGGTTTTTATAGAATATAGTACAGTGCTTCCTTCTGAAAATAAAATAACTAGAATCATTATATGATATACCATATCCACTTCTTGGTATATGCCAAAAAAATAAAAACATCATGTCTAAGAAATATCTGTTCACTCATATTTACAGCAACATTATTTACAATAGGAAGATGAAAGCAACTCAAGTGTCCATAGGTGGATGAATAAATAAATAAGATACAGTGTACATGTACACAATATGTTATTCAAACCTAAAAAGGAAAAAATGGCACATGCTACAACATTGATGACCCTTGAAGAAATTATACTAAGTGCAATAAGAAGTCACAAGAGGACAAGCACTTACATGATTCCACTTATATGAGGTAGCTAGAGTAGTCACAATCATAGAGTCAGAAAATAGAATGGTGGTTTCCAAGAACTGGGGGTAATGGGGAATGGAGAGTTGCTTCTTAGTGAGTATAAGTTTCAGTTTTTCAAGATGGAGAGAATTCTGGGATTGGTTGCAAAATAATGTGAATGTACTTAACACTACTGAAATATACACTTAAAATGATTATGATAATAAATTTTATACTATTTGACTTTTATCACAAGTTTAAAAGAGCACCCTAAAAAGTTATGTATGACAAGCAGCTAGAGACAGTTGACTATATCTGTATGTGCTGCAGATGATCAAAGTGATCAAGTTCCTACAGGGCTGTCCAACCTGCAGCCTATGGGCCACATGTGTCCCAGATTGTCTATGAATGTGGTTTAACACAAAATTGTAAATTTACTTAAAACATTATGGATTTTTTGTGATTACATGTCACAATGTATTTAGTGTATGAACCAAGACAACTCTTCTTCCAGTGTGGCTCAGAGATGCCAAAAGTTTGGACACCGTGACTGTTGCACATGTTTCTATTTAGAAAACAAGAGAGGATCTTATGATGATTTTCTCACTTTATTATACCAAAATATAAATGAATGAGTATTAAATGTACCACAGTTTTTGATCCACTCACTGACTAATGGGAAACGAGGTTGCTTCCCACACTTGGCTATTGTAAATTGTGCTGCTGTGAACACTGGAGCACATAGATTGTTTTGAATTAATGCTTCAGGATTCTTAGGGCATAATCCCAGCAGTGGAATGGCTGGGCCAAAAGGTGGTTCCATTTTTACTTTTTTGAGGAAATTCCATACTATTTTCCACAGTGGCTGCAACAGTCTGCATTTTCACCAACAATGAATGCATTATACTTTCATTTTCTTTACAACCTCACTAGCACTTACCATTTGTTGATTTGTTTATGATGGCCATTCTCACCGGTGTAAAATGGCATCTCATCATGGTTTTAATTTGCATGTCTATGATGGCTAGGAATGTTGAGCATCATTTCACATGTGCCTGGGGATTCTGTATGTTCTCCTTGGAGAAGTGTCTGTTCAGGTCATTTCCCCTTTTCTCAACTGGGTTGTATGTCTTCCTGGAGTTGTGTGAGTTCTTTATATATTTTGGAGATCAAACCCTTGTCAGAGATATCACTTGCAAATACATTTTCCCATACACCTGATTCCATTTTCATTTGGTTGATTTTTTAGCTGTGCAGAAGCTTTTTATTTTGATGAAGTCCCATGTGTTTATTTCTTCCTTTATACATTGGAATACTATACAGCAGATAGAAAGAAGGAGCTCCTACCCTTTGCAACAGCATGGATAGAACTGGAGAGCATCATGCTAAGTTAAGTAAACCAGGTAGTAAAAGGCAAATACCATATGATCTCACCTGTAAGTGGAACCTAATCAATAAAGCAAACAAGCAAGCAAAATATAACCAGAGATAATGAAATAAAGAACAAACTAACAGTAACCTGAGTGGAGGGAGGCGGAGAATAATTGGGGGAAAAAGGGAAATGATCATCAGGGAACATGTGTAAAGGATCCATGGACAAATTCAAAGGTAGGAAGGATTAGGGGGTGGGTGGTAGGAGGTGGGGGTGGGTGGGGCAGGACAAGTTGTGGCAGGAAAATGGAGACAACTATACTTGAACAACAGTAAAAAAAAGAAAATAAATAAATTTATTTTTCCCAAACAACAACAACAAAAAGAATGAGTATTGAACAAAGGAAGACAATAATTTTTTTTCTTATAAAATAATTGAAATTTCCTAATGGAAATAGAAAGTAAACAATAATCAGTTTCTCCCTTCAGTTAGGATGAAACTGGCCAACTATCTTAATGGTTTTAAATATATATACTTTAGCTGTTCTACAATAAGCTAGTACCTTGACAGGCTCTGATGGCCATGGTCATATATAATTTAGAATGGGTGGCCTAGAGAAGAAAAGAATGAACAATGACAAAAGGGAAGGATTTCAACCAGTGAAATTTCCTCCCAGGAAATTAGTCCAAGGAAAAAACCTGAATCCATGGTGTTTGTTACAATACCCCGCATCCCACATCCCTAAAAGTGCAAGAAGTCTTCAGAGGAAGGTCAGAGAGAAGAAGCCATCCTTCCAGGTGACATGGGAGGACCTCTTCTTAATCTAAGAAAATAGGCAAATTCAACAAACAGTATTTTGGAGGTGGAGAATATAGCAAGCAAAACCAGATGAAAAAAAGAATGGGAAGGGCAAACAACTCCTGATCACTCCTGAAGAATTTCTTAAGCATGGGGAAATTGCAGTTTCCTGGGATGGTGCTCATATCTTCTGTAATGACTGTCCTGGAGTTGCCAGGAAATAGGAAAAAGTGTCTTCAAACAATAGTCAGGGAACTCCCAGCAACACAGAAAAGCTGAAAAAAGGTTGACAGGTCTGAGAAATCTTACATTTTGTTAGAAGTGGTATCCCTAAGAGCTCTAGAATGCTATTCCTTTCAGACCATCTATTGAGACAAAACATATTTTTAGTTCTTATCAGATAGAATATACAATTCACTGAAATTTACTAAACACTTACCTGAAAAGTACAGAAACCATTTCTTTGTTGATAAAGGGATTTCAATTAGTGGTGCTTAGTCACAGCTGCCCTCAGTTGGGTGTCATGCTATGTGTTATTCGATGTCCTGATAGACCTATGCCACAAGCTGTTTTATACTGCATTTTACTGATCAGGAAATTGAGTCTTAATGGGTATATGAATTGTTCAAAGATAAACTGATGTACATTGAAATGTTCAAAAGTTTATTTGAGTATACGTTGATTCAAATCAGGAAGCACCAAACCAGAAATGGTTAGGAGCAATCCATACAACAGGATCTTGGACAGAGGACTTTAGGGAGAAAATAGGCAACCAAGCAAGGAAACTACTTGATTGGCTGTAGCTTAAGCAGTTGCTTTTATTTAGGAAAGTCTAGTTGGCTGTTGGTGAGTGGTTATTCTCGAGTTTTATTTTCTCGTACTCAAGTGCAATGACTGTGGCTTAGGTTTGGTTAATTATGCAGGTTAACAAGGCTTTAGAGTGAGTTCAATCCAATGGCTTCCTTGTTTAATTACTTTAATAGTGTTATGCTGTTAAGATCCAGAATCGCCGGGTCACAAGCTCAGATAGGGCTCAGTTTTGTGATTCCCAACCCCTTCTTGATCATGCCATACAAACTTCTAGAAACCAGGGTAGTGTGATTGAAGACCAGAAGGGAAGCTGTAAGGTATTACTATACCATTCACTTTTCTAGGATAAAATATTGAATTTTACTTTAATAAGTTTGCTCAATTAACATGGAAGAGGAAAAAATATTTTTCCTCTTGAGGCTAGAATCTTCTTATAAGACATACAAATGTGTGTATATCTGCTTCAAGAACAGACAAAGTCAGCACTTGGTAAATATGTGTAGAATTACACCAACTTCCATCTATCCTTTCAAGGGTAGGAACAAACCAAGTTGGATCAGAGTAAATATTTTGATCTCCTTTCATAAAAGATTTCAGGAGGACATGCAAAAGTGAAGAACAAATACAACCACATTTCTCTGAGGCCAAGGGGCTGCCACACTTAAAGTAGAATTTCCCTGCCAACCATTCCAGTAATGTTTTACTGAAAATAAAAGAATTCTGAAGGGTAAGAAAAAACAAGGAAAATAATATTAATATAGAATGTCTCAACAGAACACCAAAAGGCTCTTACAAAACTTATAGATGCTGAAGCCCTCTAGGGTGGATGGAAAAATGTGCTATTGTCCTGTAGAAGGTATCACAGAATAGAGCTCATCTAGAGAGACTGTGGAACCTATTTTATACTTTGAAAAGATCTATTTTGTTGCTGTATATAGAACAATGGAGAAAAGAGTTCTTGTGGGGAGGCCAGTTAGGAAGCAGCTTCACTAGCAAGACATGGCATTGGGTGTAAGCAGCAGACTGAAGAAAAGGGCAGGAGGGAGAGATGTTTTAAGGGAAAATCCCTGGGGTTTGCTTCTGTGTTGGTTATTGAGGCTGAGGGGGAATGAGAACCTGCCAATACAGTTTTGACTGAAGCAACTAGAAAAATTTTGGTGAATCAGAAACACTTCAAAACAGGGTTGTGGGCCAATGGATGGTAATGGCAAGCTGTCTTTAGACATATTAAATTTGAAGTGTTCAGAAGATGAACAGGTGATTAGCCACATTCT
Organism: Carollia perspicillata; assembly: GCA_004027735.1. Taxonomy (NCBI): domain Eukaryota; kingdom Metazoa; phylum Chordata; class Mammalia; order Chiroptera; family Phyllostomidae; genus Carollia; species Carollia perspicillata. The sequence goes on along the minus strand of PVKM010018905.1, from coordinate 3,061 downwards.
GGTGCTTGAATTTGGTGTTCTGAAATTTTTTATTACACAAAAAATGGAGGACCTAATACTTCCCTGACAGAGCCCTTTTGGATTTGAGAAATTAGCCTGTGTCAACTTTGCAGAAGTGGTAATGCATTATCAATGTGTAGAATATGACTATTGGAAAAGGAACATACAGACATACCTCAGAAACAGTTTGAGTTTGATATTAGGTCTCTGCAATAGAGTGAGATGTAATATTTTTGCAGGTGTAGGATTTTGCATTCATTTTGTAAAACAAGCAAACAAAAATCTGTGAAACACAATAAAAGTGAATCACTATAACATGAGTTGTATCTATCAGCAGGTATAAATAGTCATTCCCAAGGCAGTGAGGTAGTTGTGGACAATGGCAGCCAGCTGTAAGTAATAAGCATGGTAACAGAAAACTCTCTTCCCTACAGCAAACAAATCCACATACAATTCTGCATGTGGGGCTATGTTGTGTCATTATGAGCATAGGTCTGTACATGCATGTGTGCCTGTACATTTCTGTGTGTATGTGTGTATGTTCAGTTCAATACAAAATTAATGTGGAAATGAGAAATAAATGGGAAAGAAGTTTCTAAAATGAAAGGTGAAGAGATAAATCCAGATTTAGGTGATTGGTGATCATGTTTAAAATATTTGAACTTTTATGAACATTGGGATGGATAGGTTATTTTGGATTGGTGTTTCAGCATTCTTAGGGTATAATCCTAGCACTGGAATTACTGGGTCAAAAGGCAGTTCCATTTTTAGTTTTCTGAGGAAATTCCATACTGTTTTCTATAGTGTTGCACCAGTCTGCAATCCCACCAACTAGTAAATGAATGGATCAAAAAACTATGGTACATTTACACAGTGGAAATCTACAGAGCAGAAACAAAGAAGGAGCTCCTACCCTTTTCAACAGCATGGATGAAACTGGAGAACCTTATGCTAAGTGAAACAAGCCAGGCAGTGAAAGACAAATACCGTATGATCTCACTATTAACAGGAACCTAATCAACTAAACAAATAAGCAAGCAAAGTGTAGCCAAAGACATTGAAATTGAGAACTGGCTGACAGTGACCAGAGGGGAGGGGATAATGGGAAAAAGGATGAACAGTTTACAGGAACAATTATAAAGGGCATATGGACAGTAACAAGGAGGGTGGAAACAGGGGAGGGCGGTAGGGAGGACTGAGATATTGGGAAGGGGCAGGGGGGAAAGGTAGAAAACTGTACTTGAACAACAATAAAATAAAATAAAATGAAAATGAAAAACATAAAATAAAATATTTGCCCTTTTGATCAAAGTTAAGAGGTAAATATTTTAGAGAAGGAGAGTTTGTTGGCTGTGCTCTGGCCACTGTTGGAGATGGACACGCCTTTGGATTCAAGGTCCTGATCAGTAGGAGGGGAAGCATAGGGAAAGGAAAATAATCTGGGGAAGTTACCAAGCCCTTCTCTCAGACAGCCAGAATCCCCTGGTGCCTGGCACAATGCATGGGGCTCCAATGGCACCAGAAACCATTGTTCCACTTCTTCTTATGTTCCAGTGTGTGGTTCTGGGGTGTTCATAAGTAGGCATGGCTCTTGCAAGTATTGCCTCTGAAATGTGAGACAATTATTGTTACCTTCAGTTTGCGCATGCATGGTCTACGAGACATGAGAAAATAGTTACATCAGTACTTAGATGGCCAGTGGATAGTGGACACACAAATAGGTTTACTTACAAAAATGTTTATTTATGAGTAGATACAATATAGTTTTATTTATTAAAAATTTTATTGAAAACTTTGTATTTACTGATTATTACTTATGTTACTCTATTTTATTTTTAAATTAGAAAGTTAAACATTACTTCAATTTATACTTTTGATAAAAATATATTCACATTTCGGTCATTAAAATTGTAATCCAATTAAATTTCATTTGTAGTCTTTTAAATCTCGAATCCTTTTTAACCAAATGCAGGTCCAGTTACCGGCCATTTCAAAAGCCACTTCAAAACTGAAGAAGCAGGTACTGATGTAAAGGAAAGTCATTTATTCAAATGCTGTCCATCTGTAAGATGGGGAACTTACTTATGTCCCAAAGCCCATCTCCACATCTCAGTGGAGGCAGAGGTTTTAAAAGGAGGAAATGTAAAAGGATGCAGCCAGCCCCACCCCAACCTCAAAAGAGGAATTTGTAACTGGGTCTAGAACTCGGGGTGTCCAGGAAATATTCAAAATATATAGATGTCCTCACCCCCACACGTCTGAACTGGGGATGGGACAGATGGAGCAAGGTCATTGAGAGTTATTTTGAATATCAATAGTTGGCCAGCTTCATACCTGATATGCAAAAACAGTTATTTAACATATATATAATGGGGGAGAAGGAAGATGGCAGAGTACTGAGTGGAAGTCACACTGACCTCCTCCCAGGACCAATCTAGAATTACAAGTCAATTGTGGAGAAACCACCTGGAACAAACAACTGAGCAATAGCCAGAGAGAAGCGTGGAACTTTGGACTTATAGAACGAGTTTCGGGACAACTGGTGTGGTAAGGACTGTGGTGGAGACTCAAGAAGTCTGGCTGGGTGCCCACAGGTGGCAGTGCAGGAGGGATAATTAAGCAGCCAATAGATTTCCCAAAGAAGACTGGGGTCTAAACCCTAAGCTAGGATTCCCAGCCTAGGACACCAGAGCCCTAAAAGTACACAGATAACAACCAGTGGGAAAAGCAGCAGCTTTGTTTTCTGCCAGAGACACACAGTTGGAGACTCAAGGACTTTTTAAAGGGCCAACACAAAAATTTTCATTTGCAATCACTTACCCCAGGCTCAGGCAAGGGCAAGTGCAGAGTGGATTGGAGATGTCTGAGGAGAGACTGGAAACAGTAAGCCTTGGGGAGAGAACTGAGAGAGTAGCCACCAGGATCCTGGTGCTGAGTCTTCCCCCAGATAGCAGCAGCCTTTGCACTAAGGCAGACCACTCCACTCTGAGCATCAGTAGACTGAGGGGAAACGATAGTCCCTACCCAGGTGGGTCTCTGCCCTGATCCTTTGGTGCTTAAT
>PVKM010018904.1:0-24655 GCA_004027735.1 Carollia perspicillata | reverse complement strand
AAACAGAGAATTATGCACCTGATAAAAAAACAAACAAACAAAAAACTCTGTCATCTGAGAAGCCTGGTAAGACTTCCCACTAATACAAACAATTAGGATTAACCAAGAATATTAATTAGCCCTGGTTGGTGTGGTTCAGTGAGCTGAGTACTGGCCTGCAAACCAGAGGGTCACCAGTTCGAGCCCAGTCAGGGTACTCGCCTGGGTTGCGGGCCAGGTCCTCAGTTGGGGTTGTGTGAGAGGCAACCACACATCAATGTTTCTCTCCCTCTCCTTTTCCCTCCTTTCCCTCTAAATAAATATAATCTTTAAAAAAAAGAATATTAATTAGTATTTCATATAGGAAGCAGAGAATATGCCTGGACATTTGAGGAACATGTCAAGACAGTGCTTATCACATCCCCACAAAGGAAAAATTCAAGAGAATTTTTAAAGCAGTATCCTAAGCTTGTTAGACATACCTTTCTTCTACACTGATGCTTCTGACAGTCACGCATCTTAACACACTTAGTTTCACAGAGATAAGTTTTATGGCACGGCATTCGTTTCGTATGCTTTCCACAGCGACAATGCTTTTCTACTTCCTGGAAGAAGGAAATAAATGCTATTAAAACTAACTTTGTTATGCAATTTTTTTCACCTTGTAATTTTTATAATTCCTAAAAAGTGAAGGAGAAAGTTTTAAGCGCAGATTTATATGAAAGCCTCCACCAAAACTAAAGCTGAATTTTCTAAGGTTATTTTTTTTTGTATCTTACTTTTTTCCAAGAGACTTCATATGAATTTCCATTATTAAATTTAGTGGGAATTTAATACTAAATAGTAAAACAATATTACGCCTTAAAGTCACTTACATGTAGTTACATCACAATGTCTGCACATCTTGACTCAGGAAAGCAAGAAAATTAGATTATCTTATAAGCAACTCGTTGACTTGGTAGTATGATTAGAATCCAAGTGACACATACATAACTTAGAAGTCTCAAGTCTAGGCATTAGTTTCTGTCCATCATCACTAAGACTAATTCATCATTGCTTTGAATGTCTGCTTGGAACAAATAACCCCACTCTGGACTATAAAAATGAGAATGTTCAAATGTTGACCGAGCAAAAAGAAACAAAAGGTGATTTTTGGATATGATTGCTGGCATACTCTCCTGCTTCTTCTTCATACACATTAGGTCACTATACTCATTCAGATCACGACACAGATGTTTATAAAACTAACTACTAGAAAACAATCACAGGACACTCCCGTTTGACATACTGTAAAAGAGAGCTCTTAGAAGTAATTATTATGGGAGATGACTAACTTGTCTACATGTTTCACAAGGACCTCGGTGACAACGCTGTGAACATCTGTGGATTCCACATTCGAGTAACTTGTCACAACTATCTCCACAAGTTGGTACATCTTCTGTACAAGGCAAAGAAAACTCTAAAAGCAGATAAGAAGCCAATGTTAATAGTAAGATACATTATTATAAAGCACTAACAATGTACCATGCTCTTTTGGCTCCCTAAAGGATGACAGCCCTTCCAAACTATGAATTTTTTGCATCTATATAACCATTGGAAAAAATTGACTTTAATAAAAATAATCTCTAATATTTGTAAATTCAATGTAAAGTTAAAAAGAATTTGATACATGACAAGCTACCATCATAAATAAGCATATTTTTATAAGCTAACTACTTCAGAAAGTTATCTGAAGAAGTAATATCATGTGAAACTTCTATGAAGAATCCCACAATATAGTATTATAAAAACAATTCACTCTTAATAACCTCACAAGTTAAAAAAAAGTAGTAGATTTTAAAACATAAGGAAACTCATCTTTGACATAAACATATTAGGACAAGTACTGGCAACAATCTTGCAAAGGTTGAAAACAGTCTTACTTGACTTCTGACATGGACAGAATCTTTTCCCAGATCGAGGACATTCTCCACAAGCACCAACGTGACAAACTTGCTCACATGTATGATTACCACATGGCAGTGTTTTCCCACACACCTAAAATAATATGTAATAAATACTAGTGAAGGACTTAAAAATTATCAAAAAAGACTTTGTACATGACATAATCCATTTTCTATTTCTATATAATCCATTTTCCAATTATGAATAAGCAACTTATATTCTTCATCATTTGCTCTTTCTCCATAAACATATACACACACATATATACGCATATATGTTTATACACACATGCACACATTCCTATGCACCAAAGAGTACATTTTTAAAGTATAATACAGGAGAAAAAGTACATATAGCTTCATATGGCCAACCACCAAAGATTTCCAAGGGGTACTAAAGCCACGCCAATTCTAGGACAAACAATCTACATCAATCCTCCTTCCTCAGTTGGATTGACTTAAGAAGTGGGGAGGAACACTGATTAAACACAGGGGAAAAGGAGGGAGAGCTAGCAAGAAAGTACGTGTGTACTGAGTCCGAAACTCAACAAACAGCTGTTACATTGAAAAATAAATTTCCCTCTAGTAACTGAAATACTAAATTGGAAAAGTTTCCTAAAATGAATGTAACTGAGTTACTATTCCTCCTCTCCTTTTATCCCACTAAATGTAATTAGCTAAATCCTAATTAGCATTTCTGATTGTTTTCCATATTCTTTAATGCCCATCCCCTCAAAATGCACATACACTTACTCGATCACAGTGCCACAGTGGACTTGCACAGCTTCTTTCAGCTACTCGTGTGCCACAGACACACTTCTGTCTACTAACTCTCGGGCAGGGCGGACAGCTTCCTAAAACCACAATGATGAATTAGCACAGGCACATTATAAAAGCAAGACTGACTGCTTTGACTTTGGCTACCAAGTATGACCTCTCACCTGCATGACAAGGATTTTCGCATTTATGTTGTCCACAAAGCAACTTCCGCCCACATGGCAGCTGACAAGACCATTCCTTGGCACTGCACCTACGAGGGACAGGCTTTGCTTTCTTACAGTGACAAGTAGTTGTGACCATCTTTGGACAAGGAGGGCAGGGCCCTAGAATCCAACAAAAGGGGAAAATATCAGACGTCAAAGATAATTTTCAATTCCTATACCTATCGGTGACTTCCAAAGCTTTCCTTGCTGACAGTTTAAGAGGCATTTCCTTTTGATATTTCCTTGTGTAAACCTAAGTTCTGAATTCAACTTTCACAATTTTTTGCCTCAACCTAAGAAGAAATAACTAGCCATGAACAATTACAAATGTAATATATAACTCACCTGGATGGCAGAGGAGTAAGCATTTATGGCCACAAGGAGGTTTAAATTCTCTCTCACATACTTGGCCACAGGAATGAGGTACAAGCCACGGGTCTAAAGGTGGATCTTCTACCTTTCCACAATAGCAATAGTACCTACTAGGCGTGTCAGATCGTTTGTATTCAAACCTACATTTTGGACTACAAAGGAGAACTACAAGTTAATTTCATTTTTAAGTGACACAAGAGACAGAAACATAAACATACTCTGAAAGATAGTATACTCAATTAGTTCCATGTAAGGCACTCTCTGTTCCATTTTTGTATTAGTGAAAAACAAAATTTTCCTAAAATAAATTGCAACTGCCTAGAACTGTGTCCATTATAATTTCCTGAGATGATGGAACTGTTCTGTATCTGCCACGTCCAATATAGTAGTTCTTAACCACGTATGGCTTGGGAGCACTTGAAATGTGGCTAAATGCATCCAACTGAGAAAGAAACAGAGCTTTTATAATTTTTGAAAATGTATCACATGTGGCTGGCTGCTACTGCAGTAAATAGCACATATAGAGCGTAAAGCTATATCCTGGCTTTAACATGTAAGAGTAAAAGAAGTCTGAATGTATCATTTTATTTCAACTAATTTCCATATCCCCTTTGGTAACATGGGAATAAAATCTCTCACAAATGACTAAGAATTATTTTCACAAAGTTCTAGTACTTCTAAAATGTTTTTAAAAACTGTATTACCACAATTTTATAAATACAGAGTGGGGCAAAAGTAGGTTTATAATTGTGAGTATGTGAAACACAGAGTTTATTCTTGTATTATTTATTAATCATTGTATTATTTTCCTTATGAACAACTGTAAATCTACTTTTGCCCCACCCTGCATATCAGTGCTTATGGTAACAGGGGGAGGTCTGATATGGATCCAGGTTTTCTGAAGCCTGACTCTTATACAACTTGGGGGCCTCTGATAAGAAAAAGAACTGAAAATTACAAAGAAAAAATTAGTTGCAAAAGTGAATATTTACGTGACCACATGCAGCCCCTGAAGTTTATGCTTCATTATCTTCAAAGTAAATCTACCATTTTGGTTGCCAGTACGGATAAATTTTTCATTGTCTTTATTTAGCAGAAATGTAAAATTTCTATTCCCCAACTTTGTCTTGAAATATAACAGGTTCAAAATCAAATCATGAATCATAAGCCATCCAATAAAACAAATGTTGAAAAACTAACATTACTAAATAATATATACCTACAGTTTTGAAAGATTTTCAAGGATAAAACTGGGAAGCCTATGATCAAAATATGTTAGATGACAGTCTTATACCATATGATATTAATGTATAACTAACTCCAGAAGAGGTGCACCAGAATTATAAAGAATTCTAGTCATACAGAAAAGAAATGAAAGTTGTTTAAAAAGGATAACAAAGAAGTTGTTTTGCAGGAGAAAAATAGTCTGAATAATATATTAGTTTTTGAAAGGAAGTGGTAGTCATACAAATTGGGAAATGAATGCCATTACTAAGTCCCATATCTTTGCAAATCCAATGACTAATTGAAAGCCACACATGGATACTAAAACTGCCAATAAAGCAACTTATGAGCTACAATTTTCATTTATTTTACAATTTGATATTCCGACTAAATTAGAAAAATTACCAAGGCCAAGGATAATCTCTCTTTTCAAAATCATCATCCGTCAAAGAAGATACCAGAAACTGGCTGTCTTTAGCCCACTTCTGAATACAGGGCATGTGGAATATACAGAAACATCCTGAACAACTCCAAACCTAAGACAAAAGTATCAGATATTAATATGTATGAAATGATTTTTCTTTGATAATTACATAATACTTTAAAAATAAGCACCACAGTAAATTATTTTCAAGAGCAAACTAAGGATTAAAGAAAAATAATTTTTCCTTACAGCAAGAAAAATATTGTTAACCATCCAGATTCATTCAACTAGAAATAACTACTCCTAAATTTCTGGTCTCTACCTTTTTTTTAATGTATCTCAATTTTCTTTTCTAAATGAGGTCATGCTGTACTGACTGCTATATAATTTCATAGCCTTTTCTTTTAGCATAATATAAGCATTCACCCTTATCAAACATATTCATACAACATATTTGTAGCTGTATAATATTTCATGTAGATTTACAAACCATAATTTATTTAACTCACTTCTGGTTATTAGACATTTAGGTTATTTCCAATTATAAGTAACACTTCAAAGAATTCCTTAAACTACATATAATCTCTATTTTTTTGTGTGTTATATTAAAACTATTAATCTAGCACTTATGCTAAATTCTAAAAGATGAGCAAAAAAATTTGAGAATATACATATAATTTAAAAGCTTAAGGAATAATAGTAATTTTTAAAACCTATGAATACTTCCATAAACTGACAAAAATCAGTTCTTTCATCATAACATTTTTCAACTATTTAATAAAATCAGACATGGCATATATTACATAAGCAGACAACAGCATTTAAAAAGAAAGACCAATTTTTTAGCTGAGTTCCTCCCCACTCAGTCACTGAAAAAAGACATGAAGTGCAAGAGTGAGAAGACACATGGGGAAGAGGAAATGTCAATAAATGGTACCTTGTTCAGCTGATCACTGCTAAGAGACAAAGTTCTGTCCTGCTAGGGATCCTCTAAAGAACCGTTTAAAACATACCTAGGGCTACCCCAGCCCAAACCCCTCAAAAAGGAGAGGTTGGGCACTCATCCACCAATTCCCCGTGATGGAATGATGCCCAAGGGATATTAACTCCCCTCTGCTTCTGCACTACACCCCTGTATTGGCTGAGTCAATTCCCAAAAAGGAGCCTGATATTACACACACACACACACACACACACAGAGCAACTGTTCAAGGTAGGACTATATCCCCATATGGAGAGACTTGCAGCTGAAATCAGAATAAACCAACTATATGTGACTCCAGACACCAAAGGTATATGCTACATTATCCTATCCTATGTATGTTAAATTTATGATTTACTTTGCGTGAGCAACCCATTTCATTTGGCCAAATTTTTTTCTTCTGGGCAATACTGCTATAAGAGCAGTGGATTAATCTGAGGTCTGAATGTTGCATCTATCACATCCGGTCATCCCTTCCTCTTAATTGCTCCATTATGCCCTTTTAAATTTATATACACGTAACTTACCCATCAGGCCTTCATGACTCTAAATTTATAAGTTATGACTGAGTCTATTGCTCCCCAAAAACTCTAGTCACTTTCCACAGACCCTCCAACACAAAAAAAATTTCCTAATAAACCATGGTCACTGATAGATTCTACTTCTTTGAAGGCAGGGACCATGCCTACCTTTTCAACCTGCTGAAAGTAATGAAATATAGTCCATTTTAACATTTTAGTATTTGTGGAAATAAACCTCTAATGTACAAAGATATTAAAAATGCTTTATCAAATTGACATGAACATTAAAATTGAAGATATTTGCTTCAGTTATATTAACAGTGCTAAAAATACTGGATGCTCATTAGAGGTAGTTTTTTTTAATTACAGATTTACAAAATGAAGATCAATAAAATTCTCAAATGAAGCATTTTTTAAAAAATATAAGCAAAAGCATAATAAATGGGTAAGTATTATAAATACGACATAAGACAGTTTGGGCAGATACATCAATATAGATAAGGAGAAACACTTACTGCCTGGTTTCTCTTCACTGAAGCAATACAAATTAAGCATGTCATAGCCCCTGCTTGAAAAGCTTCATGTACGTACTGCTTTGTTCGCTCTAATGCACGTGTATCTCCATCTTGAAATTTAAAAATTGAAACCTTCATGTTAAGCAACATCTGAAAATAATACAAACTCACTAAAAGCAGTACAGTAGGTAAGAACGGTAGCAGTATCAATTGCTTGAAATATAGCTTAAAATACTAAGTTTAAGAAAAGTACCCAGTGAGCTGCCAAAGGTCACAAAGTCCAAGATTTAAATCTTACATATTTGATTAAAAACTCTCTCAGAGTGTACTTGCTGTCATTGCTGTTACAGTGCTTCACAAATTTGGTGGAGGCAGAACCACAGACAAGAACAGCAAGAAGTCAAGTAACAAGGGCAAGCATGTCAGAAAGCAAAGTGAAAGAAGCTTAATGTCAAAAGTCAACAGAGCCATTCAGCCTAAATATAAGCACACATGTGTGTTTGACACACAGAATATTCTAATAAAAACTTGTTGAATAAAAAGATCCTGAGGTCATTACAGTATAATAACTATTTCTGCTTAAAAATGAAACATGAACTTCTTAGGAAAAAAATTAAACTGTATTTTCTTGAGCAATTATTGCGCTTTTATTTGCTGGGCACTGCACTATCAGTGTTTCAGCAGGATTAAATGTGCTATTTTTATCTTCATTCTATGGATGATAAAATTAAAGCACTTTGGTTTGACTCTTAAAAACTATAAGCTGCAGCAAGGGGTTACAATAGGAAAGTCCAAAATAACAAGTAAAGCAAAATGAAAGGCAGAAAAACTACCCAAAGCGCACATGACACCAAAAGGGCAGCAATCCAAGTCACTTCAGTGTTAGAGAAATAAACCTTCATGCTTTTAACACACTAAAGATTGTTCAATAGAGGCTGGGTAACAGTATAAACTATCACTGGTACAGAGTTTATGGCAATAAAATGGTTCAAATCAAAATTTAAATTAACCAAAAAAAATTTAAATAAATAGGATGCTTAAATAATTCTTTACTTTCCAAAATCATCTAAGGAAACACAGCACTTATAAAAACTTGCTCTACCATGATATAAGATAGTAAACAAAATATACGTAAAATCACTCCCAAAACTATAAATCATAACATTATTAAAAACAGTGGTTTTATTTTATTTACTTTTACAGAGATATGAAGGGAGGGAGAAAGAGAGGGAGAGAAACATCAGTGTGTGAGCCATCCATCAGTTGCCCTTCCCATGACCCCACCTGGGGCCTGATCTGGCCCGTAACACAGGCACATGCCCGGACTGGAAATCAAACCAGCAACCTTTCAGTTCACAGGCCAGCACTCAATCCACTAAGCCAAGGCTAATTGTTTTATTTTAAATAAACATTAAAATTTAAAGAGTATCCTTAAAAGCAGACTTCATAATCACATTCTGTGTGTTTAGTTTGCTTTTCTGCACAGCTGGCTTTAACAAATATATAACATTTTAAATTTCATCTAATTTACAGTTAACACATAATGGAAAATGAGAACAAGATGAAATAGGCCTCAAGAAAATAAAATCTAAATGTATATTTATAAGATTTATACAAGATTTCTTTTAAAATTATATTAAAGTTTGGCCTCAGCAATAGAGTATACTGCCCAAAATGTCATGGTGGATCGCACGGCATTTGAAGTCATGCATTTTGGAAAGATCATACTGGCAACTAAAGAAAAATGAGTATGAGGAGGCCAAGACTAGAAGCAGAAAGTACCAGTTAAGAGGCAGGTAGAGCAGGTAAACCAAAAAATGACCTTGAGCAAATTATCTAACGTATCTGTCTCATTTTTCTCGTCTTTAAAATAGTATAAGAGAAATAGTAGTATCTACCTCACAGCTATTACGTGAATTTAATGCACACATTAAATAGCCATAGGGGCCTGAATTAAAGCAATGTTAGTTAGTATATGAGGAGAAGAGGGATGGATTGAAGAAATTTAGGAAGTAAAACTCAGCAGGACTTGGCAAGGTTTAGGTTACACTGCTCTTAAAAGTCAATGCTCACGTCAACAGAAAGAAGGAAAGAATGCCACGTCTGATGCGATATCGGCCTGACATGGACAAAGGAGAGCAGTGATAGTGACTGAAACACACTCACGTTGTCTGTGTGCATCCCTGCACCCAGATTTCTGGTTTGGGTGTGTGCCTGGGAAAACTGTGCTACTAACTGAGATCAAGAAAGCAAGAGAAATAAGTTATCTTTGAACATATGTTTGATGTGTCCGTGGGCCAGCAAGGTAGAGATACTCATCAGGAAGTTGACCCTGCAAGTCTGAAATTTGAGAGGAGAATCACAAAAATTCAAAGACTGTGCTCAGAGAAAAAGAATGACCTTCTCTGATAAAGTTCTGGAGTCCAAATATGGCTTTAAGAGTAACCTGGATATCAACAACACATAATGCGACTGTACACGTCAAACCTCAGTACTTAGCTTCAAAAAAAGTGTGAAAGTCAAAAGTTGTAAGATATAAAATAAATAAAGTCAAGAAATGAAGTTTACTTCACGATACAAAAGAGAAAAAAATGAACAAATTTAAAAGAGTGTTCAAAGTCTTTACAAGCAATCAAATCATAACCAGGAACTACTTGAACCCACTCACCTCATGGGGGGCTCTGGCACCCCCTCCCAGCATTCTAATGAAATACCGACCAAACACACAGGACACCTTCCAAGGCTGTAAAGGACACTGCCATTCGATTTGCTTTACAGAAAGATTAATGTTAACAACATATAACTCAAATAGTAAAATGTACAAAAATTCAACTCTAACACGCAAAAATGCTCATTCTTCAGATGCAACAACTATTCCACATAAAGTGTTTTTAAAGAGTGAGGAATATATTTTCATTAATATCAAAAAAGTCTAAATTTAAAAGATACCGTACCTGTCTGAGTAGTGTAAGTTATAAATGTATTAGCAACTATTTTTCCCTGTTTTCCTTCCAAATCTTCATCTCCTTCTTCTTCAGAGGAAGAGCTAAAGTGTTCTTCAACAAGCTTTTTGGCCACAGCTTGATTAGCCTTCTTGATTTCCTCAAATTTCCTTTGAGACATTAGCTCTGCTTACAGGGAAAAAAAAATAATTTTCATTTCCACAAAACAATCTCTCAAAATGCAAGTCATAATGTACTAATACAATCATTTTAATACAGATTTAAAAGTCATCTTTGGAGCATTCTATTTTACTATCATCCATGAAAACGGTATTTTCAAATTTCTAGTCACACAACAGAAGGGAATGTCACAATGCAAACTTACACTTTTGTAAATACCCTGCTAAACGCAGCAAGTTGTTCTAGGAACACTGACTAATAAATCCATTTAAAAAATTATAAAGGTATGATAAAAGTATCCAAAAAAACCTGGTGATCAACCTCAAAATGAGGACATTAACAAAAATTAAAATGGGATATTTAAAAATAAATTTGTACACAGTGATTTTTAAGCGGAGGGAAACGTGCCCACTGGGAGCACATCCAAACAAGCAAGAGGCAGGTGCTTTTTAAAATCACCTCTTCCACACCACGGCCCAGCCTGGCCTGGCCCACCGAAGACTGAACAAACAATATTCAATGTATAGCCTCTTAGAATGCTCAAGGGTTTTTTGCCCTTATTAAAATGTAGTCACACAACATAAATATTTAATAGTAATGACACACAATTTGTTGCTAACACAAAAAATATGCTTCTTACAACTTTCTTCCAAAAAGAAATGCTAAATTTTGGATAATTCTTTCACTGTTCTCTTTAGCATTGTCTGTACTTCTCATTTTGTTATGTGGTTAAATAATAATTAGAAAAGAATTAGATTACTTCATTGCACATTCCCAGTGAAACTGCAAACTCCTCAAGAGCAAGAACCATGGGAATTTTCTTTATGTGTTAAGTGTTGATAAGCTCCTCGGGACAGCAACCATAGTTTAAGAAAGGAGCCCCAAGCATACTGAATTGATCTGAATTCATCAGGACCCATACTGAGAGGATTTTGAATTTATTAATTTCAAAATTTTAATTACTAGTTTAAAAGCCACTTTATGCCTGAAACCACTACTACTAAGATCAGTTTTCTTATTTTAGATGGTGTTTTATCTTTTCTTTCCTTCATGAAATGTTTGCCCTTTCTTGTTGCAGCCAGTTTGGTTGGGGATTGGGCAGTATTTCAAGTAAAACTGGAGAAAAATGTACAGTGCCTATGTAGGAATCTTTTAGTATTAGGAGAAAAGTAATATCTATAAGCTATGTGACTCAAAACTTGATGTACAGTAAGAGTGATGATAAATGTCATTAAAAATGGGAAATTAGCAGTTTTAAGGATACATTTTTTAAAAGGCTGAGCTAGAACAAATAATAAAAACTTTCAAATCCTGATTAATGTGTCCACGTAAGAGCATCTCAAGAAAAGTTGACAAAGTGACCTTCCTATGTATTATTTCTTACACTCTAATCACAATTATCCAGGTTAAGAATGCTCACTTTTTACTATCCACAAAATCCAGTGAAGTTTAACAAAACTGTTCACAGGTTTCCAACTTACAAACCTCACCACCACCATTAAAAACTCAGTAACTGCAAACTAACAGAAAATCACCTAACTTTAAAATTAGCTTAGGAGAAAAAAAGCTTTCAGAAGTTCAATTTGCTTCTGTCCCAAAGAATACATTCTGAAAAATGCATCCCAAACACACACACGGGCACGCAGAACTCATTTCAGGGTCTATTCCGGTGGCCCCGTGCACTCCTCCACAGGTAAAGGCAATTTCGCGTCTGTCGCGTGATGCTCTCAGACTCCGCTAAAACACAGCCTTGAATTAAGGACACTGACATGACGGAAAAGGTCACACCAGCTACATCCAGTAAAAGACGTGAAATTTGTGAACAGGAACCAAGAAAGTACCACAAGCTAAAGATCTTACAGGGCATAGACAATCAGGTAAAGATAGGGAATGACAACTGGTCCCCAGAAGTAGGAAAGACAACGTGAAATTTAGTGCCAAAGCCAATCTAAATGGAATTTCGATGACTCGGTCCTGTAGACTGTTGCCATGAAGTCTTGAGAGTATTTTACAAGAAAAAAGGTGAAGCGGGTTTTTATGAGACTTTAAAAAGAAAAATTAAAAAAAGAGGACCAATTCAGATTTAAAGCCTATGCTAACCAAACCGAACTACAGTACAGGCTAGACCTCCCGACCACAATTTGCAACTTTGGGTCCAGACTCAGTAGGCAAAAAGAGTGAAGGAAGAGTACTGGACAGGGAATTAGCCAAGATTAACATCATTGAAAATTAAAATAAAAGATTTTTTAAATTAAGATGTGAATCTGCCTAGAATACCGAAGACAGCAGCTGCCTGAAAGGCTTGAGAGGTGCGGCCAATAATGAACCCCCCAAGGAGAAGAAGGGCAGTGAGTGGGAGCAGGGCAGAGGGGCTCGAACTGGGCAGAGCCTCAGCAGGCATCCAGGTGAGACGGAGGGCGGGAGCCATTCTCACCACTGGCTACGGAAGTCTGCAGAGCTCCGGGTCCTGCGGGGCTGCGCCGGGCTGAGCTACCTGCCGCCGCCGCTGCTGCCGCGGTCCTGGCGCCTCCGGGACTGGGACCGGGGGCGGCAGCGCCCAGCGACCCCTTCTCTCGCCCGCCTCCGGCTCCACGAAGATGGGATCCATTTCCCGAGGAGGGGGCCGCAGTGGCCCGTCCTCGGGCTCGGCCTCGGCCACCGGCCACCTGGCGCCAGGAACCTTCCATCCCTGAAGGGAAAAAGAGAGAGAGAGTGGAAGAAGTCTGACTGCAGCGGTGCCGAGGCGGGGAGACGCTGGGCGGCCCGGGAAGCCGGTGGGAGGGGCCGACTGAAGAGGGTTGCCCCAGGGCGGGGACGGGTTCGAGAAGGTCGCGGCCCTGTCTCTCCCGGAGAACGAGTGCCCGCTAAACCCGGGCTTTGGAGATGGACCGTAGAGGGAGAGAACTAGGCAGAAAAACAAATTGTGGGGTAAGGACCATACAGAGCCCGAGAGGACAAGGGGGAGAAGGAAAGCGGCTTCTCACCCGTATGGGAGTACTCTGAGGCGAGAGCAGCAGACCGACCCGGCGACTCGTGCGGGGAACCAAACGCAGTAGTGGACCCCAGGGAAGGCTACGTCTCCTTACTGACGGTGCTTGCCCCCGGCGACTACAACTCCCAGAAGCCCACTTCGGCTGCCAGCAGAACGCGTGGCACCACTGGCCACTTCCATATCCGGGTGTGTCCCGGGAGGGGCGGGGAGGGGGGGGAGCGCGGGAGGGTGTCCCGAGCGCGTGCGCGGACTGAGCTGGTCCTTCGGAAACTACAATTCCCGGCGTGCTCTGCCCCTCCAGTGGGTTGTGATCCTATCACGGCACAAGGTGGGGAGGTGGCTCACACCCGAGATATTTTTCTTGCCAGGTGGTGGTACTTGCTGAATTTCCGCAGCTTCCTAAATCCAGCCGAGTATCCCGGTTCTGTCGGAGTGGCTATTAGTGACTGCCCTCCGTCTTTAGCCTTGCCTTTGGGCTTTTAGCTGGGAGAAAGCCCTTAAGATGCACACGTGGGGTGGGGGAAAAGGGAGGGATGAGGGAGTTGTGGAAAGTGGTTGGAGTGGCGACAAATACTCTTCTGAATTGTGAAAGCCCTGTACAGGATAAATCTAAGGCCAATAATAGTCCTTTATAATTGACAATATGTTTTTCCTGAGCAGGCCAATTTTTACTTTAATAACAGCTCTTTAAAGTACATTTTATTACGGAAAATAATTCAGAGTCAGGACCTAAATCTTCTAACTTCTGTGAGTTTCCCAATAGATAGATAAATTTCAAAATTTAGGGGGTTCTCTCTAGGATTGAGAAATATATTGATTGCTTGGGACTACACAATCCTTACACAGCCCTTTAACTTAATTAACTAATTCCTCCACATTAATATCTAATATTTAGAGAGCATTTATTAAATGCCAGTCACTAAAGTGTGTTTTACACACACATTATCATCTATAGTCTGTTCAGAAGGTATCCAGCCATGTAATATGCAAAATAGAGATATATATAGAAGAAGATACAAGAACCATTGTACATAGGACAATGACTCCTCAGTCCACTTCAAAGTAGGCATGTTGGGACCTCACACAGTTCTCCCAGTCACCATCAGCTGGCCCTGAATCTCACTGATGGTCTAAAATCTTCCCTTTCAAAGGCAATTTTAGTTTTGGGAAAAGCCCAAAGTTCCAGGGCATCAAATCTGGGCTGTAGAGGGGCTGAGTCACCTAAGTGATTTGATGTTTTGCTAAAAAAACCTCTACAGAAGATGTGATACATGAGAGGGCGTGTTGTCCTGATGAAGCTGCCAATCACCAGTTGCCCATAGCAGCAGCTTTTTGAATCATCCAAATAGTTTGTGCAGAGGAATGTTAAAGCTTAATGCAAAGTGTGATGCAGATTCGTTGCTCTATTCAGTCATTTCAAATGTGATGGCCACACAGTACACATGCTCACTCAATGGTGTCTACCGCCCACACTGACTAGTACAGTGAAGGCATCATTGTTCACACAGGTGCATTCCAGTCCACTCTCCTTGTCTGCCAGGTTAACAGTGGCTGGACTTTTTCTGGAGATATATATATATATATGTTACTTAATCGCTTTGTGTCTCAGTGTTCTCTGCTGTAAAATGAGAGAAATTTGTGTACGTATGTAAAAACTAAAAAATACACATTTATGATTTGTGTGATTTACTATATGTATGATACACCCCAATGTTTTTAAAGAATTCTAAAATAAAGTATAGAAAAAATAATATATCTGAATACGTTTATTGTGCAGCCATTTGAAAAATGTGATTTAATTGTATTTATTTGTCCATTGTTGATATATTCTGATATGGATTCTTTTTGCCAGCATATCCATACATGCTTTCCAAATACATTTATCCTTGACAAACACATCTAACTATGCCAGTTGTCAATTTATTTCGTTTCAGCTCCAATTCACCCTCCAATATATGCTGTGATAATGGAAAGAACTCCTTTATGCACCTCCACAGAAAGCACCATGTCAGTTTTCTCAGCAGAGGGCACTGGAGAGACATTTCAGGAGGGAAGGTGTTCTGGTATTTCCTGCTGCCACACAGTGTTAGGCAACTTTGCAGCCTTTTCCTGGCCTTGCCTTAACCTTCCAGCACCCTTCTCATGGCAACTGACCCCAGGGCCTTCTGTACACACTGGCACCCTGAGTCACCACTCACTCTCCAGCTGACAGCTGCATTCTCATCCCCTACACCTGCTACCACTCCCACTCTATACTGGGCACCACACCTGTGCTTAGGCTCCCATTCTCTCTGCAAGCCTATCCCAAAGGCTTCTGATCACCTGAACTTACAATTTTTCCTGACTGTGGAAAAATTGTAACCAGAATATACCAGCAAGCCTGTCTGCTACCCATTGGGCTGAACTACACCTTCTCCAGTAAGATCTGAAGTCCAGCTTTGGAAAGGTGGACACTCCCTTCCAAGTTTGTCCTTCCTTGTGTATTCTCCCAGGAATACCGTATACAGTGTCCTTATAGTCATTCTTTTATCAGAGCTTAGTAATTCTTTATATTAAACTTAACCCACTATGTGGTTTCCATTCCTGGTTAGATCCAGACTGGTACAAGCAGTGTATACATTTTATATCAGTTTTACTTGAAATAGTATTTGGATATGGATATGACCAATGAAACTGGATGCAACAACAAAAAAAGGGAAAACGGTTAAGAAAGAAAGAAAGGCTATAAATACATAACGAAGTTAACTTCCCTAGGCAGTTTATTTTTTGTTTTTTGTTTTTGCTTTACTTAGTAATACTCAGAATTGAATGATATAAATAGTATTGTATATTGTGAATTTCATGAAAATAAAAATAAAATATTTTTTAAAACTGGGCTATAATTTTACATTTTCTAGACAAACCATAATATAGGCAAAATCAAAACAACATCTATTCATATTTAATGTGGGCTTTTTTCAAATATTCAGTTAAATAATCCATCCAATAATCAGTAATTGAGTACAGCAGATATCAAATACTGTCAGGCCCTGGATGTCTGAACCCAGAGATAGAAAGGATTCACTGTAAGTACCAGAATAGGGATGAAGAGGCTCATGAAGATGCTGAGAATGAGATTATTAATGACAGAATAGAATAGAATAGCAAGGAAGGAAGCATTCTGAATGGTAGGAACAGCATGAACTGAGGTTTAGAAGTAAAAATAAACATGGCATGTGTTTGAACCAGAAAGGATAAAAGTCTGTTGAATAGTAAAGGTGATTAATAAGGCAAGGGGAAAGTATAACTAGAGTTGGAGAGGACCTTGAAAACAGAAGTAGAAAATTTGGTCTCAGTGTTGATGGTAAGTAGCCACTATGGGATTCAAGAGAAAGGTGGTGACTTCATGAAAGGTTTTTCATGAAAACTAATGTAGAAATACCAATAAAGTCTGAGATAGAAAAAGCCTTGTAGGAGAATGGCTACCTAGAATTAAACTGTAGTCAGTATGACTCTCAGCCAACAAACTTATATACGTAAATAATATTTCAGTAATCATAATGTTGCAAACAACTTAGTTTGAATTCTGAGTTTTGTCTTCCCAAGACTGGTCAAAAAACTCTTGCATTTATTAATTTATTCAATGAAGATTTACAAAACCCCTGTTATGTCCGAAGTACATTCTAGACACTAGAAATAGAACAATAAATGAAATAAAATACCTGTTTCCATGGAACTTGTATTTTAGTGGGGGAGACAGATAACAAATAAGCAAACAAATCAAAACTAAATGTCAAGTTGTGATCTGTGCAGGAGGTAAGGTGAAGAGGGTTTCAGTTGAGCTCAGATAGTCAGGGCGGGTATTCTAATTGGGTGACCTTAGAGCAGAGACCTGAACGAAGGTACAACATCTGCTGGATACTTAGGGAAAAAAAAATTCCAGGAAGAAGAAGTGGAAACTACAAGGACCCAGAAAAGGACACATACTTGGTAGGTTAGAGGAACAGCAAGGAGGACAATCAAGGCAACTGAAAGAGAAGGAACACGCAAAGGAGCAGTAGGAAACCAGATCAGAGAGGTAGTTGGGGCCATCTAATATAGGAGTATGGTGAGGGTTTGGGAATTAGTTTTAAGCAAGACGAGGCAAGAAATTGACAAGATCTTATTTTGTGTTTAAAGAACACAGTAGCTGTTCTATGGAAATGAGCTATTGAGAAAAGAATGGGGGCAAGTGTTTTGTTTTTACATTTGAGCTACTGCACACTGATGGGAACAATTTCATAGAGAGGAGGAAATGATAAGGCATACTGCAGGGGAAGGGCGGGGGGGGGGAGGGAGCTAATTGTAAGAACAAAGTCCTTGAGTACAAGAGAGGGTCTAGGGACCTGTGCACGAGTGGAAGATGTAGATTCTTAGACAGGAGCTTGTAGCCTTTGTCTGTTGTAAGAGACTTATCTCAGACAGTCATCAGGCTGGCCCCCTCCCTGAGGCTATAGAGGGAAGACCTTAGGTTCAATGTAGTCAGTACCAGTGTATGGTTTGGGGGAGAGACTCTTTAGAGACTGGAAAGCTCCAGGTCTGGGATCTAGCCTTTTCCTAGTGTTCTACCTGACTTGTTTCCTCTGAGCAACTGCTGCAGACAAGGAATCGACAGACTTTTTCCCTCCTTCCAGGCCAGAGTTAAAGTCTAGCAGAAATCCTGGTTCTGAGTAAACTCAATGCACCTGGTAAAATATTCTTACAGTTCATCTGTGATCTAGTAAAAGAATCACTATTTCTCTGAATGTGTGGAAAGAAAATGCTCTGAAAACTAGAATGTCAACCTGCAAATGGGTTTGATGTACATGACAGAGAGAGAGAAAGAGAGCACGCACAACTGGGAGCAGGATGATTCACTTGTTATGGCATTAATGCTACCATATTAGCATTAATTGCATGTTATAGTATCAAAAAATAACAGACAACCACTCTAACTAAGCTATGTTTCTTTTTAGTGAAAGCACTGTGAGGAGTTACTGTCTTGATGTTTTGTATGAAGAGGCTTCCGGAACCTCCATTATTGTGTGCTTTCCCCTTACAACACGTGTTTCCTCATCTCTTCCTAGGCTAAAGTTAATTCTTTCTTCTAGGCAACTCTACTTACCAGCCCCTGGAAGTGGTCCCCCCTCCCCCGCCAAAAAATTGTCAGTAGTAGCCCATTAATTAATCATGAAATTAATTTTGAAATTTGCAACAGGAATTTTTTTCCCAAAGAACTAAAATAGAACAGATAATAGAAAAAGTTCCCAAGTGCATTTCATGTGATAAGGGTAAGTATTCTTTTCTGAAAGTGTTGTTACATCTGTGTGTTTTCTGGGTCACAATACAAAATGCATTTTATATGGGTCACTTATTATGGGTCATAACCGAGGGAATTTGAACAGACTGCCCTAGAAACAGTCACCCTCGTTATTGCACCTGTCCTCTCTCTGCTTTGAAATACTTTTTTTTCTTCAATCCAAGCTCTGCTGAATATCCACTTTTGAGAATCATCTGTTTCCCGGTGAAAACAGCCTTCGTGGAGTTTTTGTACCATGTTACCTGTTGTGTGTCCTAAAACTGTAGCGAACACTCAGGAAAGTCCCACCAGTAAAGCATATTCAGAGGCCACTGATTCACTCTGTTTATCTCACATTTGGTTTTAGGATTAGATGAGCTTTAAGATTTTTTTTTCTCTTAGTCATTAAAGATAGGGCTAAGGATTTTCAGCTTCACCTTTATAGAGTATCAGACACTGTGCTGAATTAATCAATGTTAAGTCATTCCATTCTCCTACTAATCAATGAGGTTTCTTAGCTGTTGCAGTTGTTGTTTGTTGGCTTTTCAAGCATCCTTTTCTCAGTCTTTGCCTTGCTGGACTGGAGTCTTGTGCTCGCCCCCTCCCTCCATGTGATTTACTCACATGTCACCCCTTCAGCCCTTCACTCCACTCCGTCCACCTCTACTACAGTATACTCAGGGTTCACTAAACAGAAGTGTATGTAATTTTCTAAGTTCAGATGCCATGACTGGGAACATTACAAGCTACAGAACTCCTTATTTAGGTCTTCACTGTATTGGATTGCAATCATGTTAAAATTATAATCTGAAAACAAATAATCAGATTAAAAAATAGGCAGAGGAGATGAGTAGATATTTTTTCAAAGAGGAGGCACAGAAAAGGTGCCCAACATCACTAATCATCAGGGAAATGCAAATCAAAACCACAACGAGCTATCACCTCATTCTTGTTAGAATGGCTACTATCGAAAAGACAAGAAATAAGTGTTGGCTAGAAAGAGAAGAAAAGGGAATTTTTGTGCACTGTTGGTGGGAGTGTAAATTGGTACAGTCACTATGGAAAACTGTATAGATAGTCCTAAAAAAAATTAAAAATAAAACCACCATGGTATCTAACAATTCCACATCTGGGTATTTATCTGAAGGAAATGAAAAAACTAATTTGAAAAGATATATGGACCCCCATATTCATTGAACCATTATTTACAACAGCCAAGACTTGGAAACAACCTAAGGTCCATTGATGGAAGACTGGATAAAAAGATGTTTCATATACAATGGAATATTAGTGTCCTAAAAAGGAGTGAAATCTGGCCATTTGCAACAACATGGGTGGGCCTTAAAAGCATTTTATGCTCCGTTAAATAAGTCAGACAGAAAAAAGATAAATTCCACATGATCTCACTTATACGTGGAATCTAAAAATAAAACAAAGCAAAACCAACCACCCAACCAACAAAAAACCTCTGAGATCATGGATATAGAAAACAGATTGGTGGTTGCCTAAGCTGCAAAGAAACGATGCTTTTTGCCTTGCTGTGGAGGCCAGGGGAGCAGGCCCCTCTCAAGGTAAAAGTAGACTAAGTCAGTGCTTTTAAAACAAGAGGTCTCTATTATTGCATTTAGTACCAAACTCTAAATGCAAGACATTCTAAAGGGGAAAAAAATCCATTATTTCGGTTCTGTAAAAAAACAACCCTCATTTTTCTATCCCCAAAGGCTCTTATCTCCAATCTATGAATTTCAAACACCTAATTATTTTAAATATAAAAATAAAAGGAATATAATCAAAGAAAATTTTACAAGCATTTATTGTGGCATATTTCTTTGATAATTTCATTTATTTGTGTTCTTCAGACACTTTGATATTACATCTGAATGGAGCAATGGAAAAACCTGTAATATAGATCCATTAAGTGTCAGGATTCTTTTTTTCAAACTAAGGATCTAGGGAGAGTGGCTTATTATATTAAAAAGTGAGTGGAAAAAATAACTTTTCTACCCTACAGCCCCCGAAATAATGGTGGGAAACTGTCCATACCCCAAGTGTTCTGGGTAACTGGTCTGTCACTCTTTCTACTGAGTGTCAGCAATGAGGCCCCCAGGGAATATGGAACACTGTGGACTTGGGTGACACCCAGATACCTGTGCTCCTCAGCATCACGAATCACTGTGACAAACCCAGGAAACAGGCTCCCTGCTTTCTGAAGAACTAACTCAAGTCATTTCTTGGACCAAGTCCAACTGGCTGAAGTTCATCCTAGATAAAACAAAAAGGAACCTAACTGAAAGGAAAAGAAATTGGAAATCTGACAAGATATCCAGTATCAACTCTTTTTAAGGGCCCACATTGTCAGGCTGGTGAGTAATTTGTGGTAAATAGCTATTTTCAAGATCCCAAGGGAATGCATTGGTGAAAAATGCACTCTTTTACCTCCAACTCCTCAGGAAACCGAGAGCCAGACGTGAAATGTAATTCTAGAAGTAGTATCCTGAATTTGCTCAATATGCACTCTGACTAGCTTAAAGTGGAAACATACAGATAACATTATCATAAGTAGAACCTCATAAAGCACACAGCTTGGTCTATGTAGAAAACAATCGAGTACAACCTCTTAGCGAAGTAAACACAGAGCCAAGGGTCAAAAGTCCAGCCTTTGCCACTAAACTGTGTGAATTTGGACTTAGCTCCTCTATTTCCCTTTTTTCTTTTTTTGAAATTGTTCAATATACCAAAAATTATAGAAAGGAGATATATATATATTATATGCATATATATTTTAATATAGGTTAAAGAAATCTTAAAATTTGGATTCATTTGCCTCAGATTGTTTTAAAAGGTATGAAACAGCACGGTTGAAGTACTGTGAATTTCCCACCCTCCATTCCATCCCATTCTCTCCATCCTCCACAAAGGTAATTACTATTCTGATTTCTGCTGTCAACCATTCCCATGACTGTTATTAAGCTGTGGTATCATAGGTACAGATCCATAAACACTACTTAGTCTGTGGTGAATGTTTGTCAATGTTGTTTAGATGATACCATGTGTACATACAAGAGTCAGCACTAATGAAAGGGTTAAGAGCAGGCACCCTAGAGCCTCACTGTCTGGGTTCAAATAGTGGTTATGCTACTTCCTTCCTGTGGGTCTTGGGCTAATTATTTAACTTCCCTGTGCCTCCATTTACTCATTCATTAAACAGGGAACATAATGGAACCTACCTTGTAAGTTGTCATGAAGATCAAATACATTGATATCTGGGCAGCGCTTTGGAATAGTACCTGTCACGAAATAAGCACTATGTACGCGTTATGTGTTACTATTCAAATGTTTTAGAGCAGGGGCATCAAACTCATTTTCACCGGAGGGCACATCAGCCTGCGGTTGCCTTCAAAGGGCTGGATATAACGTTAGGACTGTATAAATGTAACTACTTAACTAGGAGAAAGGAGCTCGGCGCTGCCGCTGGGTAGAAACAAGGTGGAGGGACGTATTTCGCCCACAGGCCTTGTGTTTGCCACCTGTGTTTTAGAGCATTTTGTTGTATGAATATATTCTAATGTATATGTCTAACCTCCTTTTGATGAATATTTAGGTTGTTTCCATTTCTTTCTATCATAAAAATTCTTCAGCATGTCTCCTTGCGCACATGTGGGCAATTTTCTCAAGTGACTATGCCTAAAGACTAAATTTCTGGGTTTTAGGTGAGCTCAGCTTTGGGCTGTAGCAGACATTAGCATATCATTGTTCAACATATGGTAACAATTCCTGCTGTCACTCAAAGCCTCGAGTATTCCACATCCTCACCAGCTCTAGTGCTGCCTGGTACCATTTCTGTATCCTGTGAAACGAGAGCAGGGAACCAGATGACCTCTAGTGTCTTTCTGTACTTCTACATTCTCTAATTCCTTTTCCTTGCATTTCCCACTTTCTTCCTTCACCTACAGATAATCTAGTCCAGTGAATAGCAAACTATTTTGTTTGAGTCTAGAGGCCTGTTTTTGAGTATTTTATGTACTTAAGTCTAAAAACTAGGACATCCAATAATACAATTTCAGGAGTTATAAGGAAAAACATCACCTAAACTGACGGGCACACTTCTAACACTGTTGATATTGATGGGGAATTGTCAAGCTTTTTAAAACAATGAACTTTTAAAACACATATAAACTGAATTACAAGATAATTACAATTTATTCCTTTTTTCTCTTTGTTTTCCTCTAATATCTTACACAATTGTAAAAGCTTCTTATAATGTAATTATCATTATTGCTTTGGTGAGCTTTCTGAAATTAAGAAATATTAAAGTGCTTCAATTTATCTTGTTACTTTATCCATTAAGTTTGCATTTTATTTTTTTGAATATTTTATGTATTTATTTTTAGAGGATTGGAAAGGGAGGGAGAAAGGGAGAGAAACACCAATGTGTGGTTGCCTCTTGCACTCCCCTCCGCTGAGGACCTGGCCTGCAACCCAGGCATGTGCCCTGACCGGGAATCGAATCAGGACCCTTTGGTTCACAGGCCCGCACTCAATCCACTGAGCTACACCATCCAGGGCTAAGTTTGCATTTTAAATTCTACTTGATCATGTTCTGATTTTAGACTGGTATATGTTTTTCTATACTAAAATCTTCTAGAAATATCCAGGTTAGAAAAAAAATTACCCACTACTGCCAAACAGCTCTGATTTCTACTACCTGTAATTTCTATGGAGAGAATTATACAACATCAGGCCTTGAAGGTTATAATTGCAGACCAACATTGCCACCTAATGATAAAAAGCTTAATCACATCATATTGCAAGCTGGAAAAGTTGCCTTTTAAAAATACATATATGCAAAACTCTGCTGTGATCTCTTCCTCTGTGAACATCACATTATGGCAGAGTTGAGAGACACACATTAGACATACTGGCAACGATAGATTGTTGGGTTTCTGACCCCTCACTGACCGGACATCCACAAGTCCCAGAATCCTCTCTCTAACTTCTCAGATACAGTTATTAAAGATCTTCAGACTTTGGCTAGCCTTCCCTTGTCCTTAAGCCAAGCCTGTCCTAGTCTTAACATGTTAAGGTGCTAGTCCGAGATAGCCATTTGAAGTCTGGAATCAGCCTGGAATATGGCTGGTCTCTGGATTGCCAAAAAGCGAGCTCCTGCTTTTGCAGCCACACATACCCAGGTCAGCACCCCTACTGTGAGCCTCCCCAAAGCCGTGTTCCCTGTCTTTTTGAAATATCCGCTGATAAAGCAAGAACCCAATTGTAAATTCCTGCTTGCACTCCAGAGGTCTGAACTAGAGCCCTTGCCACACCTGTCAGAGCCTCTACCTGGAGAAGTTGTGAGAAAAGAATTAGCTAACCCTCCTGACCCCAAGTCTTTAAACCAAGAATCCCCCACCATCCTATGTGAACTTAAGCAAGACTCATAGAGCTTTGGGTCAGAGGTCATCAAGTCAGAACCCTGGGATATGTCTCCAGCCCAGATCAGACTCAAAGTACACACCCCCAGATGCTGAGATTGGGGCTGCTCCTTCAGGTATGTAACTCTCACTTATTCCTACCTTACCATGCTGTCTGATGTGAGTAGCCAGCAAGCTTCTTAGAGGTTTTTATCACAGGCAAGAAAGAGCACAAAGAAAAGATTAAAATACAGATGGAGGTGAATGAATGATAAGAGTACGAAAAAAAAAGAGAGGAAAGGGAGCACTTGTCTCAGGCAGAAATCATGTTACACATTACTTACACCTCCCACTGCAGGACTAGATACTTCTACAGTAAAGACATCCTTTCCAGCTGATACTGAAGAGACAGGCAAAATTTGGAAGGGAAACTTAAGATCACAAAGGCATAATGCATATAGTTCACTGGGTATTCTGTAGGTAGAGAAGCATACATTCTATCCTTGATGTACACTGATTGAGGTCCACATACACATCTGACGTGTCAAATCAACAAGCAGCTCTGGTGAATTATGTTATTATAGGCAGGGACAGAGCCTTTTATCAATTCCTGTGGTCTGTGTTAGGAAGAATATTTTGAACCACTGCTGGGTTCAGCAATAAGGGCTGTGTGATGGATTAGCAATGTCTTCCATGGCCACACGTGTGTTGTATTTGCCTCTTTTCTCTTCCAAAATGGTCCTTCCATTAACTCCTTCCTGGTGCTCTAGGTATGTGCTTCTCAAGCTTTAATGTGGGTATGAATCACCTAACAGTCTTGCTAAAATGCAGATACAGACATGGTCGGTAGGCCTGAGATTCTGAAGTTCTAAGACACTCCCAGGTGATGCCCAT
>PVKM010018903.1:0-24664 GCA_004027735.1 Carollia perspicillata | reverse complement strand
TAATAAATGAAAAATAAGGTTTATTAAGAAAAAAATAAATTTCAGAAGTGACAAAAACTAGAGAAAAAAGTAATTAATACTGAATATAGGTAAAAAAAAGTTTCAATATATGAGTAATAAGGATCTCCAAAGAGGAACTCTAAAACAGGAAAGCAGAGTAAATGCCAAAAACTGTAATTAAAAAATGTGCTTTTGAAATAAAATAAGTTTTGAAACTATATTTTAAAAGAACACACCATGTACCTAAGATTATCAATCCAGAATGACCCATACCATGAAGCATTCTAATGAACTCACTAAACTTTAAAGAAAAAAAGAAAAAATACTTTGACCATCAAGTTAAACCAGTAGATGAGTTATAAGAGAAAGAACAATATTATTAGAAGATATTTCTGCACTAATATTTCTCCAGAAGCAAATGGAGAATTTTTTTTAAGATACTCAAAGACGGAAAACACGAGCCAAGGATTTTATAAGCACTAAAAGTGACATTTAAGTATAAAGGGCAAAAATCTTATCGACATACAAACACATAGAGAATTTTGGTCCCATAAGCCCTCCCTGAGAAATGTACCGATGAATGGGATCCAGTCAAGCAAAATGACTAAAGAGATACTTAACGTAAGAACTGGTGATAAGTAATGCACATGTTGTTATTTATAGAAATCACCCTAAATGAGGCCTAAAAGGAAGAGATTTATACTGTGCGATGGCTTATTGTGAAGCTCAAGCAAGGTAGATACAGCTAATTACCTTTTAATGCGGGTAGAATGGGGAGATGATAAGCAAAGACCATTCCACTGCCCTTAGTGATAACATTGGCAGCAGTAATATTATCGTTATTATTCTGAGGGCATTTTGTGTGAGGAAGGGACAAAGTAAATGAATAATTATGAGTTATTCTAAGTCCACCATCTCTTGTGTCCTTGGGAATCAAGATCCTTGGTGTAGAAGAGAGGAGATACAGATGCCATATAGAAGAGATTGAATTTTACAACTCTGGTTATGAATTGGAAGCATCAATATGAACTCATGAGCTATTTTATCTTCTAAAATAAAACACATAACACACATATAAAATCTTAACTCTGTTCATAAAGAATCCTGAAAACAATGACAGCCTAATAGGAATGATCATCCTTAGCACTCAGATTGCTTGAAATACCATTTTCCACCAAAAAATATCAGGGCTTTTTGGGGAAGTTGCTATTTCCGGTTTGGGGCAGGATTTGTACAAAATGATCCTGGAACCTCTTATCACACTGGATAAAGAGGAAGGTAACAAGCTACTAAGGTGCTAATAAGGACTCAGAGCCAACTTGACAAGGTTCCCCCAAGCCAGAAATGGGACAATTTGAGCTCCAAAAGGGATAATAATTGCAATTGATTAAAACCCATCAATCTATGAGTTAAAATATTAAAACTGATTTTTAAAAAACGAATGGGTCATCCTGAGAGAATGATATGAAACTAATTCATTATCTTAAATGACTCATTTATTCTGTCTTCCCATATAAACTGTATCGGGGGTAATCAAATAGTAATGAAGTAATGTGTCTCTCTATAAAGGTACTCCAGCTAACAAATGAAAAAGAAATTAAAGAATTAGAATATCACCATTTTACAATCCTCAGTCAATTGACACATTTTGTCATTAAGCATGAATGCGAACATCAGAAAAAGAGAGACAACCAGGTATTCCGTGCCTCCGGGTGAAAGAGCTCAATACCACTGTGATCTTGCCCAAGATACTGGACCCAAGTCTGATCAGACCTCTGGATCTGCTACCCAACTGCAGAAAACCCAAACTCTAGAGCAGTGTGTTGAACTGCACCACAAATACTCGCCAGCCAAGCCCGGAGCATGAGAAACCACAAGTCAAATAGTCCCGTTCTTCCACAGATAAAGTGAAGTGAAAATAAAGGCGTGGAGAAGGACTCTGTGTATTAAATAGACTTGAAAGATGTATAATAATTTGTTAATGGGCAAGACTAACCTATGGCTTCTAGAGATGTACATTTGGGTGATAAAACTACCAAGTAACATCAGGAAGTGATCACTGTGGAAGTCGGAGTAGGGACTGCTGCTTCTGACCGTGATGGAATAACAGGGATCAGACTTACCCTCCTTCATGGAATAACTAAAACACAAGACAAAATATATTTTATAACACCTGGTTTTAGACACTGCTATCTGAATGCACAGAATAGCGGTCCCTGACAGGGGGGAAACAAATGAGGTGAATTCTAAAATTGTCTTAGCTCACTTCAGCCTAGAGAGCATATCCAGGCCAAAACACAGAGAGGAGCCATCAGTCTTCCTGAGCTGAGGAGACAAAAGGAGGAGTTTACGGAGGCTGTGCAGCTAGAACCCGCTGGGCAAAGTACGGAAGAGGAGAGGAGCACACAGACAGGGCTCCAAAGATCCGCAGAGGGCATTCCTTGAGTACGATGACACATGGGATAAGGAACCTATCGGAATCAGGGGCAAGAGTCACTCAAAGGGAGTAAGGTGAACAATTTCTGGAGTTCACACAGAACCAGGAGAAGTCCATGGTTTCACCAACCAGAGTGCAAAGGCTTGTAACTCATGAGGCATCAGGTAGTGAGGCAAAAAGCAGCCCCAGAACAAACGCTACTCTGGTCCCACCTGACAGACCTTAAGAGCAATTCTCAAAATAACCCAACTCTTTTCAAGTACACTGAACTCCAGAAATGAACTCAAGAATATTTGTACGAATGCAAAGTATCCAGCGCCCACACCCTCTGGAGCCAATAAAAAATTATCAGGCATGAAAAAAACCAGAAAAAAATATGATCCATAATAAAGAAATGCAGCAATAATATGAATAGAATTAGCCAATAAGGACATAGAACAATTATAATTACAGTCTATATATTCAATAAAATTGAGAAAAGATTGAGCACGTAGAAACATGAAAGATATATTTTTAAAGACCCAAATGAACTTCCAGAGGTGAAAACGGCAACATCTGAGACTTTAAAAACACACTGGGCAGGAGGAACAACATATTAGATATTGCAGATGAAAAGATTAGTGACCTTGAAGACACTGCAATAGAAATTATCCAAAATGAAATACATAGAGAAAAAAACTGAATAAAAGGGAAAAAACAGAGCATCAGTGGACAGTGGGTTACTTCCAGCACCCTACAAATGTGCCATTGCAGTCCCCAGAGGGCAGGAGATCAGAAGGAGGGGGCCAAAACATAACTGAAAAAACAAGGGCTGAAATTTTTCCAAATTGTGTCAAAGTAATGAAACCATAGATATAAGGAGTTAAGTAAACAACAACAACAACAACAACAACAACAACAAAATACTCTACCAAGGCATACCATAATCAAATTGCCTGAAGCCAATGAGGAAGATAAAATCTTATATGCAGCTAGAAGAATGACGATAAGAAAACACTGACTTCTGGGTGGAAACAATGCAAGCGAGAAACACGGGAGCAATTTCTTAAAGTACTAAACAAGAACAACAGACATCCTGTAATTTTATATGCAGAAAAGTATCTTTCAATGTTTTGAAAAACTGATAGAATTTATTAACTGCAGACCTGAACTTTAGGAAATGTTAAAGGAAGTTCTCTGAGCAGAAGGAAAATTATAACAGATGGAAATCTGAATCTATACAGAATGAAGAACATGAGAAATGATAACTATTTGGGTAAACACAGAGGAGCTTTTCTTATTTAAAAACTTTTTTAAAGATTATTATAGTTTAATGCAAAAATGATAACAATGTATTCTGGGGCTTGTATGTAGAAGTTATAAATGACAAAATGTTATGATAATGGACAAATAGTGGTTATTTTTGTGGGAAGTGAGGGAGGTGAGATGGTGATAGGACCAACAGAAGGGCTTCTGGTGTTGTTGGCAAAGTTCTGTTTCTTTCTTTGGATGTTGGAATGTGCACCTTGTGACAGATAGTAAGTCATACATTTGTGTCATTTTCTATACATGCTTTACTTTATAACATAAAGGATTTAAAAATAATATAAAGTGGACATTGTTATTTCCATTCCCCTACTCCCCTCCCCTTTGGCGACCATCAGCTTGCTTTCTCTGTGTGTCTTTTTTATTTTGTTCATTCATTTGTTTGAGGGGGTTAGATTCCACATATAAGGGAAGTAATACAAAATTTGTCTTTCTTTGTCTGATTATTTCACTTAGCACAATTCCCCCAGGTCCAAATTTTCTGTGAACTATGCAGAAATAATTTCAAAAAAGATAGGAGTGATATGAAATAGAGTATTAACAAATGTTATTTTATTGACGTTGAGATTAAGAATGAGGTCTACTTTTCTGTTTTTGCCCAAATGCCTACCATGAATATTATTTACTTTTGTAACAAGGAAAAGATTTTTAAAAACTAATACTTAAAATGTAAATACTTTATCCACAAATTATATATATGGTCCTTGGGAATAAATTTCATGCCTTTGAACCCATGTCACTATCTTTGATTCCTTGATTTGTTTTCATTAGTCCTGCCCATTATTATCTAAATTGTTCTATGATATGTGCTAACAAGCAGAAGTAGGTATTAAAAAATTTTATGTCACAATTTCTGGTCAAGATGGCAGCACAGGCAGACATGGCTCACTTATTCGCACAACCACATCAAAATTACAGCTAAAATATAGAATAACCATCATCCAGAACCATCAGAAATCAAGTTGAATGGAAGTCTGACAACTATGGAATTAAAGAAACAATATCCATCCAGACTGAGGCAGCAAGCTGGTGCCATGTCTGAGACTCCATCAAACCGACTAACACTGTTTGACCCGCCTTGGAGATCCCCAGTGACTCCGCCCCACCCAACTTACAGGACCACCCCAGCTGCTTTCCCGTATGATAGGCTGGTCTTGGCTCCTGCTTCACAACTTCCTAAATCCTATCAAACAAGCAACAGCTGACCTCGGTGAACTTCCTTCACCAAACTTCCCTAATTTGGTGGAGGAAACAGACATGCAAGTCCAGGAATATCAGAGAGTCCCAAATCAGATGGACACAAAGAAGCCCACTCCAAGACACATCGTAATTAAAATGACAAAGTTTAAAGAGAAAGAATCTTAAAAGCAGCAAGAGAAAATAAGTTAGTTACCTACAGGGGAGTTCCCATAAGACTGTCAGCTGATTTCTCAAAAGAAACTTTTCAGGCTAAGAGAGACTGGCAAGAAATATTCAAAGTCATGAAAAGCAAGGACCGATAGCCAAGATTGCTCTACCCAGCAAAGCTGTCATGTAGAATGGAAGGGCAGATAAAGAGCTTCCCGGACAAGAAAAAGCAAAAGGAGTTCATCATCACCAAACCATTATTATATGAAATGTTAAAGGGACTTATTTAAGAAAAAGAAGATCAAAACCATGAACAATAAAATGGGAATAAATATATACCTGTCAACAGTTAAATCTAAAAAACAAATGAAGCAAACAAGAACAGAGACAGAATCAGGGATATGGGGAGTGTTTCGATGGTGCCAGATGGAAGAGGCGTGTGGGGGGATGGGTGAAGAGGTGAGGGGGTTAAGAAGTACAAATAGGTAGTTACAGAATAGCCATGGGGATGTAAAGTACAGTATAGGGAATGGAGAAGCCAAAGAACTTATATGCTTGACCCATGGACATGAACAACGGTGGGGGATTGCTTGAGGGAGTGGGGGCTGCTGGGTGCAGGGGGGAGCAAAGAGGGAGAATCAGGACAACTGTAACGGCATAATCAATGAAATATAATTAAAAATTTTATGTACAGAACTGAATAAAAGACACCTAAAATCACATTTGATGAGTCTGTTGTTCTAATTAATAATAATATTTAGCTGAGAGCTAGGTGATGAGGAGCAGTTATTCCAAAGCCGGAGCCCGCAACCAGCCACCCTGGAAGTGTCTCTAGGAGACTTTGACATTGTCCAAGGAATCTTGTGATTATTTGTTAAACAAGGAGGCTGAGGTATTGCATTTACAAATTCTGTAGAAAGACTCCTGTGTGTTCAGTGTTCCAGACAGAAACACCAAGTGCCTCTAAATCTCATTGGACACAAACCTACTGTCCTACTTAGCAGCACCTCCAAAACAAGGGCCAGATCGATGAGGACCTCCACAGGCCTCTGACCTCAGCAACACTGTGCGCCGAGGTCGGGAAATCAGCACAAAGGAAATACCAGGAATCTGAGGACCTGAGAAAGGCACAGCGCGCTACAAACTTAATTGCTCGCAGAGCGAGCAGGCAAGTGAAAAATATACCGTGAACATCTG
Source organism: Carollia perspicillata (assembly GCA_004027735.1). Classification (NCBI taxonomy): domain Eukaryota; kingdom Metazoa; phylum Chordata; class Mammalia; order Chiroptera; family Phyllostomidae; genus Carollia; species Carollia perspicillata. The sequence goes on along the minus strand of PVKM010018903.1, from coordinate 18,378 downwards.
CTGTTTGTGGATGACTGGGGTTGGGTTAAGTAAGATTAACCACGCAGAATGTCAGCCTTGTAGCATTTCCCAAGAAAACGTCTCATGCATCCAAAAGATTAGCAAAGGAACTACAGTGCACTTAAAAAAAAAAGAAGAGGAAGAAGAACACCTCGTTTGTTTATTGATGTTTTAAAAATTTACAAATATGACAAAGAATGTGGTGTGGCACGGGGGATGGCCTGCGCTCTCACTAAATGCAATGCCGCTGATTTCATGACAACAGAATTCAAAAAGAGGGGTTTGATGTAACTTTGAAGCAATATAGGAGAATTTTAACTAGTTTCTATTGAATTCAGTCGAATCATTAATACGCATAACCATTTTAAGGATATATAAGTGAGAGTTCAAAGTAATCTGAGCACTCGTTCGGCTTGGAAAATAGAAATATGTGCATGTGAGGACTGGTGTGCAGTTTATTCTTTAAAACATGAGCGCCTCTGATGGGTGAACATTTGCTTCTTTGGGTTATGTACTATAATGTCCTGAACATAATTTTCGTTACAAATGACCATATGGGTCACCAAAGCAAACATATATATCACTGCAACACTCTGTAGTAATATATGCAGTCCCGTAAGCTAACTCGAAGATGGATAATGTAGCACCGGAATCACTTCCTAGACAGAGGACCTCTAGCAATAAGCCTTAATAGCCCGGGATCCCCAGCGGCACATTTAAAGCTGGATTCCGAGAGCCTACATTTCAGCTGCCACCATGGAAAGAAATAAACACTTTGGAGCAGCGCAGGAAGCCCTGCTGTTCAGAATTGGCTGGTTCTGAGCCAATGGTTTCTCATCTCGATGAGCAGCAGCTGTCATAGCCACTCTGCAGGGACGTTGTTTTGAAAGTCCCTAAAGATCTTAATTGTGGCCATGCCCTCTGGCTCTAAGTAAGGTTCTTCGTGCTCACTTGTTATTTGAGAACACTTAATTTTATGACCGCCAGCACAGAACCAAGTGGAGCACGCCCCCACCTAATGAGCTGGATGAAAGCAACCACCAGAGAGAGAGGCAGGACGGTGAACCCAAAAGAGAACGGGCCTCCCGACAGAGCTGGAGTCAGCGGCAGGCTGCCGGGCCTCGTTCGGGTACCTTCACCAGCAAACGGCTGACGGCACAACCTCTCCATCATAAACCTGTGAACGTGCCTAAGATTCTAGGTAGGCCTATTTAATATGCCTCTTGGAAGAGTTTCTTTTTATGAAAACACGTTTAAATAAAAAGATTGGGCCATTTTTGTCTCTCCTCATAAAACCAAGTCCAAAGATTCTTATGTTGGAATATTTGGGGGTCTGTTCTAGCCTGTGACGTGATGCGATGTGATGTACGCACAGAGTATTCACACATACACACACAGTATACACATACAACGACAGTAAGTGAGGTTAACTTGGGCAGTGAGGTGGAATGGGAAGAGCTTCAGAAGCCGTATCACAAAGCCCCAGTTCTGGTGCCTGCCAGGTCACCAAGTGGCTCTGTGACCTGGGCCCCACAAGGCAAGGTTAGAAGACAAGTCTCTCTGAGGCTGCCTCTTGCCAGAGATATTCTTGGAGACGAGGCCGGAAGAGGTGCCCCAGGTAAATGTCAATGATTCGTTGTGATAGGCTGGCTGTTCTTCACCTTTTCTTATTCAAAATCCTGATTTTATGCACGTCCTTAGTTTAAAAAATGTGACCAGCTGTCCTGTTATACAGCAGGGAAAATAAAAATGCTACCTGCACAGAGACAAAGGTGATTCTGTTGACTAAGGGGCGCCTGCCTCAGCAGGTGGGGAAGGGCTGGTCTTTCTACTCCAGGGTTTCCCTCCCTAACCACCCATGGAGCGTGCACAGGTGTTGGGGGAATCTCCCAAACACAGCCCTATCCATAAGAAGCTTCAAGATCTCACTGCCTACCCAGGTCAGTACCAAGCCCTCACCCTTGTATGAAGGCTCCCCCTACTAGGCCCTCCACCTAACTGCTGGGAGGTGTTTGCAGGAAGTAAAGCACAGTGGCAGGTGGGCATCTTCAAGGATCCATCAAGAACATCCATTGTCTTCAGAGCTGGGCCCCTGGAACTGTCAGACTGGGAGCCAAAATGCATCTCAACACCAGCTGCGTCCCTCAGCTTGGAGTCGTGCCAGGTGGGGACTTCCCTGCATGTGGAGATGGGACTTCTCACTGTGCCACATTAGCAGAGCCCATGCGGACGCCTTCGTCAGCCTCCTGCCTTTGAGCCTCTGTGTCCACTCACTGCCTGAACCCTCAGCAGACAGGAGTCCATGTGCGGCCTTATAGTCTATCCCCTTTGGGGTTTGAATGTCAAGACTCCTCCAGAGTTCCTTGGAAAAGACAAGTAAGAGCTCCATCCCCGAAGAGAAACACGGGAGCAAAGGACATGCTCGAGAGGACCCAGAAAAGCTCAACCCTGGCCACCTTGGAGAGGCGACTATCCATCTGGGGACACAGGAGAAAGGACATCTGCCTTTGCACCTTTTGATTTGAGTATCACATTCAAGTATTACCTATTTTTTAATGTTCAAAGAATAACATAAATTAAAAAGAAATAAAATAAAATGGAGATGGGGAGGATCTGGTTAAGCAAATTTTACGAATGCTTTGGAAAATGAAAATGTAAGAATCAGTGTTAAGAAACGTGTTCAGTGATCACTCCTGATTCTTGTTAACTATGTTTCATTGGTGACTATGTTGTCAAGGTGATTTCTAAACCTGTTGCCATGCCCTGGGTTATCAGGTAGACTGCAAGTTTTCTGAGAGAAGAGAACATGCCTCTTCGTACCTCTCGTATGACCTACCCTGGTTTCTTGATGCGAGTGTGTGTGGAGAAAGGTCAGATTTGCCCTGGCTGACTGGCTCACTTGGTTGGAACATCACCCCATACAATAAAAGTCTGTGCACTCAGTCCCTACTCAGGGCACGTACAGCACGCAGCCGATGGATGTTTCTCCCTCACGTCAACGGGAATTTTTTTCCCACTCTCCCTCTCTTCCTTTCTCTCTCTCTGAAGTCCATAAACATATCTTCGGGTAAGGATTAAAAAACATATTAGACTCTAATCCAAAATAAATATTAAAAATTAAATAAACATTCACTTAAGTGTCTTCTTTGTGTACACCCTTCCTAATCTTTGTGGGATTAGAACACGGAGCCTTCCCTTCTCTTCTGTTTCTGTTTCTTCTAGCCTAGAATCCTTTTTTCTTTAGTATTAGTGGTAAGATCTAATTTAAAAAAAATTTAAAGAGAGAAGGGAAGGGAGAGAAATATTGATGTGAGAAACACTGATCGGTTGCCCCTCCCACATGCCCCAACCAAAGACTGAACCCACAACCTTGGCATGTGCCCCGACTGGGAACTGAACCAGTGACCTTTCGCTTTACAGGACAGTGCTCCAAAAAACTGAGCCACACTGGCCAGGGCAAGATTGAATTTTTAATAAGGGCCATCAATGATGCCTAGAGATTAAGTGGCCTGGGTCATTCAATGGTGATTTGTCCTCTTGTCTCCCAAAAGTGAATGCAGGGCTCGAGTTCAAGCACATGCTCCTATTCCCACCCATCAGAGCACTGACCTACCATGTGGCTGCAGTTCTCTGAATGCTTTTATTTGGATATTTTTTTCCAGAAGAAACATGTTTCTTATGCAGCAATCTTGATAAATGTAACTAGGCTCTATTTCTTGGCTTTGAGGTAATGAAAAATTAATTACCACACTTTACAAGTAATAGTTTCTATTCACAGCACTCCCTTAGAAGTAAATATATCATAAATAGTTACTATTATACCAATGGCTGGTGGATCGGGCAGCCTGTCGTCCATAAATCCTTTTTCAACAGATACGTTATTTCTTCTGGGGAACAAACAGATTTGTTTTAGATCAGAGAGTCAACTGACAGATGGCCTTTGTAAAAACACACCATTTGTATAAATAAATTACAGTTTTACTATGGTTTCTGCTTTTGTAGATTTGGAAAGTCAATGCCCCCGTTCTCTAGAACCGATCTAAGTTGTAAAGAGCAGTTTTGTTTAGGTGCGAGTCTACATTGCACAGATCTCCCAACACAGAGGCGAAGGTCCAAATCCCCCAGACGCACGCTGCCTCTTCCCATTGCAACCGTTGCAAAGAGCCCTGCCTAGAGGTAACAGGATGCTCTCCCAGGGAGCTCTGGCTCCGCCCAGAGCCGACCGAGACACCAACTGACACAGTCCCCTTAGCGCCAGGTTCTGCTTCCATTAATGTAATGACACCATGTGCCTTCTTTTCCCAACCACAGCTTTGTGTAATTGGGGCTGACAATATATTTCTCTTAAAGGCCTGAAACGTTTCATTTTCCTTTACAAAATAGTTCATTGGTTAAACACTGGACATTTGGTAGATTTCTTTAAAATCCAAATTAGCCCTAACTAGGAGCCCAGTACAGAGTTACTCCCCACCTTATAATGCACGTATGGAACACACATGTCAAATGTTTATTTATTCATATGTATTAATATATACATAGATATGCATCTACACACCCACATGATCACTCATGTAACAGACTATAGAAATGATCCCTGAAAGTACAGTCTTACCACTCATGCGAATCCCCTTTTCCAGAACCAAAGGTCCAGGACTCTGTACACAAAGGGCATATTTTTTGTTATTTTTAAGAACTAGGACTAGTAAAGTGTCTCTTTTGCTAGAGAGGAGGACATTCATTTTAGCAAAGAGATGCTAAGAATGGCCTTTGTTGGCATCACAATTGTCCATGTGCCCTTTCTTTAAGGACATCATTCCTTCCCACAAATGAGTAAGACCCTAAAGTCACCAATTCTGACTGAGGAAGTGAATGTTTAATATTAAGCACATCCACTAGGTAAAATATAACAACGGGAAAGACTTTGCATATTTCTAGCTAGTGAACACTTTTCAAGTCAGACTGCCTAGTATTTTCCAGGCTGTAAGGAACATTTAGAAGCTGTATTTATGTCACAGAATAAAGGGGTTCCATTTAGCTTGGTGCTTTGTCTGCATTAATAACCTTAGGCCCCCAACTTGCTGTTTAGATTTGGTGCCTTGATGGAATTGTCTAACTTGCATTCAAAGAAGAGCCTAAACCAATGAATGATTTCCATCTGCTTTTATAATACTCCTGGGGAATCTCAGGTTACTTCAAAGAAGATCAGAAATCTCAAATAAAATTAATCTGGATAAGTAAATCTTACACACACGTCAAATATAAATATATACCCACATGACACAGTCCTTCTGGAAGAGGCACAGGACAGGAAATTAATAGGATGATTGCATACCAAGATTTCAGAAGGACAAAATGATCACAAATTAGAATAGGTGTCATAAACTAGATTAGAACGAATCACGGAAAACAAAAACCCACTCACTTCACACAACATCATACATTTGGATCCTGAGAAAGTAAAAAGGTTTCGAGGGACAAAATCATGAAGGTATTTTTAAAATAGATGCTTTTGTGGAATTACTAGTAGACTTAATAGAACATGAATCTAGTTGCATGGTTGATTAATTTTTTCATGTCTAAATCAAGCTACATGCCGGTCTCTAAGTGAAGAAGCAGTTCATCCTGCAGCTCAATAAAATGTTTACTAGACATCCCTGTCACCAATGGACTCAACACACAACCAGTACATTCATTCATAATATGCACACATACAGGTCAAAGGTTAAGAAAATATTTTCCGTCCAACGGTAATCAAGCAAACCTCCTTTAATTAGGCTTTTCACTGAGTCCTTTTGAGGATATGTATTGGGAATGGTCCAAGAGACTTTTGAAAATGTGACTAATCACAAAATTCCTTTGTTTAAATAGAATGAACACATTGATACCACCAGACTAAGGCAGGGATTAAGAGCACGAGCCTGCCCCTTCCTAACTTCGTAACTGTGGGCAAGTTTCTCATCCATTCTCTGTCCGTTTCTCCATCCGTAACAGGAAGAAAAGAGCACCCACCCCATAAAGTTGTTGTAAGGATTAAATGAGTTAGTAAGGAGAACACTTAGTGCACGTAGTAAGTATTCAATAAGTGTAAATTCTTATTGTCACTACTGTTCACCGAGTCAGAGGCTCCCTGAGCTGAAGGCCACTGCAGAACTCAAGATCACTAATGAATTGATTCATGTTGACTATCTTTAATGTATTTTAACTACAAATGTTATCTGTGTTAAATTCGTGTTCATGTGTTAAACGTCAATATGAAATAGCTATAATTTAACTACATCTGCATATTAGCTTGCATATTTGTCCTCTGGAGTCTTGCCACTGATTACCTGCGTGGCCCTGGGTGAGTCACTTCACCCAGCTGAGGAGCAGATTTCTTATTCTAAGAACAAGAGTAACAGGAAGCTGATGTTCCCCTTGACTCTCTGCGTTGCAACTGCATAACCTATCTGAAGAAGCCAACCTGTAGGAAACGGGAGACTGCTGACAAGTTTCTCGGAGCAGCACATAACAAAATGCTAGGATGAAATGAGATACATAAAATGCACATAAAAAGGACCACACCTACCATTTTTATTGGGAACTTACAGGGAGAATGTGAATCTAATATATTTTGATAAATTATTAAAGTATATCTCAGCCAGCCTGGCTGACTGGATCACAAGGTAGGAATATTTTCCAAGCACTCCCAGAAGGCTCCTGAGCCCTCTCGAATATTGGCCTGGAGGCTATTGCTAATCAAGAATGGACACAAGAAACCTCTCTAAGAAGGGAGACAGGCACTTCCTATAGGAGGACGAAATTGAACCATTACGAGATGACCCAGGGGATCATTTGAAACCCTTTAAATATATGTCTTGGGAAAAGAGAACTTTACCCTGACTAGATTGCTGACCTGGAGAGTACCTTCAAAGACAAAGAACAGTGAGGTCACGTAGACAGAGGGTAAAAAGAGTAGGAAGAGTAAAGGAAGCCCCACTAAACTGAGACCATTGAGTCCAAGAGAGTTTGAGAAGCCACATGAGATTTCAGTAGAGAGAGGTTTATTTATACCTTTATGATACATCCATATCTTTTGGGAAGTCAACTGACTTCCCAAACACTTCTTTAAAATGCACATGGTATAAAGCTCTACTACTAAATACATCAACGACCCTGATGAATATAAATTCAGAAGGAAGTAGGTATTTGGGTTCTTCCTACTCACATAATTAGAGGCTGTCAGTCACCCCAGGGTTCCCCATTGCCTAAACATTCATAAATTTATAGGGGAAACTATACACAATGCTACCAATGGGAGGAGCTTTGAAACGCACCCAGTTGGCCAATGCTGGAGAATTGTGGATCTCTCTTTTGTGGAAGATCAAAATTTTGCCTCTCACAATCCCTTGAGTCATCAGGGAGAAATCAAAGGAAGCATGGATGGCCCATAACAAATTAGCATTTCCCACTAAAATTAAACAAGTTCCTTTGACTCACCGCCAACCCCGCCCCACTAGCCATCTCACCCTGGCCAACATCTCGGGTTACAAAGGACACTGCTGACCTCCAGGAGGAATAGAGCAACTACTAACCCCATTCACATCTGATATTGTCCACCACATGGCTGTGAGGTATATTTTCTAGAAACTAATAAACATAGGTCCTTAAGACAATAGCCTCGTGTTAATTTTAAGAGCTGAAACATTACAAATTAACATACTGTAAAGCAACTTAATTAAAAATTATGTCCATGCACAGTCTCAACCACCAAAACATGCATCTGCAACTCCCAATGTTGCGCAACGCTGGATTCTAAGTCGGTCTGCATTTATAAGAAGCCCACAGGCTTGGGTATAAATTCCCAGTTCTTGTGGCTGTGGCCACCCTATGCTTTCGTCCCAGTGGTGGACACAAACGTTTATGTGTTATTATTAAGGACACGAGGCCATCGAAGGTGACATTTTTCGCTTTCGCCTTCCAAGGCTTTCCCCAGAACTGCCCAATGATCGCCCACGCCTCCTTCCACCAAAGGTGGACCCTGCAGACTCTGGATCACGACCATAGCGCCTCTGTCCCCACCTCTGGGGAAAGCCTGATCTTAGCAAGTGGCCCTCAGTGCATCCAGCAGATCCGCCAGCGACGCGGTGGCCGCGCGGTTTCATCATTAATGCTCCTGAAGGACAATAGCTCATCAAGCCCCACCGAAAGCCCTGGACCCGTCGCGGAGCCTGGGCTGGCGGGGGATGAGGCTGAGCAACTCCTCCTAGAGGTGGTTATGTGGAGAAGGAGCAATCCCTTCTCCCTCCTCCTCCTCCCCCCGCTACTATCCGCGGCCCTGAGAACTGCTGCTTGCCGCCATTGACACGCACAGATAGAACCTAAAGAAAGGCAAAGAGTCCTGCCCGGCACCGGCGCCGCACGGGCCGAACCTGCGCGCGGGCAGCGGCGCGCAGAGGGCACCGGGCGCCCGGAGCAAGCGGCGCAGCACCAGGTGAGCCCGCCATGGCGATGGCATTATTGTTCGGGGGTCTTCGGGGTCTGGAAACAAAACCGGCCGCGGGAACAGTGCAGGGGCCAGAGAGAACCCCTTGCTTCCCCCGCCGCCCAGCCCCCGCGGGTGCACCCAGGATAGTCTACCCGCCCCGCAAAAAGAAAAAGAAAAATTAATAAATCAAGAAGCCCAACTTGCTTCCTTGGGAAATAAAGGGGGGTTGCTAAAGAAGCGGTAAAATTCCTGCGGCCGGTGAGGAGCCGGGGCATCTCGGGCGAAGAGGGAGGGAGGAGGAGGGATGCAGAGTCCAGCGGTGGGCCCCGGGCGAGGCTGGAACTGGAGGAAGTGCAGAGCTCCTAGGGATGCGGAGTTTGGGGCGAAGAGGGACGAAGGAGGCGCCCAGCCGACGAGGGGGACCGGCACGGGGACAGGGGGCTGCGCAGGGGTCGAGGGAGCCCGGCAGGGCCGTTCGGGGGCCTTCCAGGGTGCCCGGGCTGAGCGCCGGCTGCTCCGGGCTGACAATGGAAGGGGCGCGGAGGCGCGGGGCGGAGGGAAGGCGCCGGGGCCCCGGATGCGAGGATGCGGGGAGCCCGGCGCCGCGGCGCCCGTGAACCGGGGCCGGCACGGAGGAGGGCTCGGGGACGGGCACTCCCCTCCGGTTCCCTTTCCGGGGCGCCCGGTGCCAACGCGCGACGAGCTTTCCTCGGGAAATGGCGGCCCCTGCGCGACTCGCTTGGGCGGCCCCGGGTTCCGGCTTTGCGCGGGAAAAAATAATAATAATAAGGAAAGGAGATTTAAAAGTAAAGTGGCTGCGACGCAGGAAGGGGCTGCGCCGAGCGCCAGTGGCGTTGCGAATCGTGCGGGGCGCGGCGGGCGGGGACCTGCCCTGCCTCCTCGGGCTCCCAGCCCGCTTTCCTGGAGCGCCCTAGTTACAGCCTCGCCCGCCTCCGAAATCGCGCTCGTGGGTGTCTTTCCCCGCCTTCCCTCGAGGGGGCGCCCTCCGCTCCTGCCCTCTTTGTTCCACACAACAATGGCCTAAAGGGCCTTGAGCCCCCAAAGAGCCAAATGCGCCTCCTCCAGGGGGTTCCAGACGCTGATATGGGCCACCATGGGCATGATGTAGGCCCGTTCACTGCTGGGGTTTATTGGTAACAGCTAATAAAAAGGGCGAGAAGAAATGGGCTGAGAAACCAAAGCGCAGGTCCATGTGTGTTTGAGGGGGTGCAGCCAGGCCCTATGGCAGAGGCATTTCCGGTGTTCCAACAGACCTGGTGAACTGAGGTAGCGGCCCAACCTCTGTCCAGAGCAGGGGAATTCAAAACAGGGCCCAGATCTAAGCCCCTCCAGACCTGGGGAGCCCATTCCCTTTGAGGCAGTTAATCCGCCAGAGCAAATGGTTTCCTCACTTTTCTCATTGGTGTTTGTGTCGAAATGCAATTGTACCCTCACTAGGCTGCGCAGTTGGTGAGAGAAAAAGAAACATTCTTGAGAATGGAAATGTGTCTTCGTTTATATTGCTTCTTATCTAGAACTAGTTCCTTTGTGAAACACAAACTAAGCTAGTCATAATTCTCAATTTGTTCGTATTTAACTGAAAGTTACCTCTTATCTCCCTCCCCCCGGAAAACTCTTCATCTGCAAATAATATTCAGAGCGCTATGATTTGGAGCTACACTTGTGGAGTTTTAGAAATACTTTAGTTCAAGATAATCGTATAAATAAAGGCACTGCCTGGAGGAAAAGTACCCTGAACCCTGTAATTCACACCTTTAAAGCCTGCCCTGTCTCTAAACTTCCTTTAAAAATTGTGCCCTAATCTCCACTTCAGTTTCCCTCCCCTGTTAGAGTTCGTCCTCACCTGAATCCATTTATTGCCACACTTCAGACATTAATGGTTTCCTCTGTTTCAAAGCCCTATCAAAGAATTTATTTCCTTGCATCCAGAATGTTGCAAAGATTCCGACCTTATGCCCTCATCATTCTATCTTCTGTCCAGTTGCCAGGAATTCCAAGGCGCCTGTGGTCTGCTCTTCCCCAGTGGGTGGGACACCCTGCTAGCTATTGTCTGAGACAACCGGGTCTGTTTTCACGGCCTCCCGCCAGCAAAGCAGGAGGGAATTCTGTGTTAGGCAGCTTCAAAGAAAGATATCTGTAACTTTTTCAGGGAGAGGGATGTGCAAAAATGCAACCAACTCTCTTAAGAATGTTTTTCATGCTTAAGAAATAACCTCAAAGTTAGATGCAGTCTTGGCAGATGCTTTTTGAAAAGTGTCTATTGCACAGAGATGAGCAAAGAACTTATGATTAGAGATCATTCCAGCATTTGTTGAACACCAGTTTTTAAACACCTCTGAATGAGGGCAGATATGCAAATATGAGGTAGTCATGTTCTTAGCGCTTAGGGTCTGTTCTTAGAGAGCTTTCAACCCCACAACTAGGAGATAAAGTAGTATGGGCAGGTAAAAGGAGGTAAAAAGTTATTAATATTGGCGAGCTAGCGGGAAACGAATACTATCCTACACTGCTGACAGGTGTGTAAATTGATGCAGCTAATTTGGAGGGCAGTCTGGCTCTATGAAAATACATAATATGCATATTCTGTGACCCAGCAACTCCATTTCTTGGTATGCGTCCCAGAGAAGCAGGCGCACACATGCACAGATGATGTAAGTCCTTTTCATTGCGGAGTTTTGGTAGTTCTGAAATTGAACACATCTAATTGCCATCAGTAGGGAATGGCTAAGTAAACCGGTACATCTATCTTCTGGAAAATTAGGCAGCATTTAAAAGCAATGCAGTGAGTCTGTCTATACTGACGGAAAGGACACATAGTATTAATGGGAATAGCACATTGCAGAACCATAAATACTGTATGGCACCATTTTAAAAACAAAATAAAGCTATGCATTTCTATAAGCAAAAATGTATATACAAATGGCTAGGGTTGTGTGGAACAAGACACCCACTAAGACACAAACACTGGAGGAATTGCCAAGGAGGCATTTAGTCGTATCATTATTCATACCCATCCATAACCGTGGTTATAATATTTGAAACTAGCATTAATTTATAAGTTGATTGGATAACAAAATATAATTAACAATTTAAAAGTGACTGATAGTGTGTAATAAAAGTCACAAATAAAATGCTACAACAACCTTTAAAGAGAATTCTAGGCTGCAAGGGAGGGCTGACACTCGGCTTCATGGAGAAGGCACTGGGCTTTGGAGGGAGAAGGGGAAAGGGGACAGGGCGGGGGAAGGCAGCCTGATGCAGACCCAGCCCTAGCTCGCCGCCCCTCTGCCTTCAACCGGTGTATGTAAACTCCCTGATTCCTGCCTGCCCTGCCAAGGTTCAGACTGAGGAGTGAACTAAATGAACAGTTCACTGTTTTTTCATTGCTATAGTTCTAGGAATGTCTTAAAGTAGATTTAGAAGGGGGGAAAAGAGCCAGGAGAGCGTATGCATTCTAACAATCATTTTGGAAGGTGGTGATTTTTAGAGGGAATGTGGTGAAAACTTGAGAATGAGGATTTTTTTTTCTTCTGGATGTACCCTGGCATATATATTGGAAATTAGGCTAGAGAATAAGGTATTGAGAAGATAATTCATTTTTTAAAAAAAAATCTGAAACAGAACCCGAAACTGCTTTTGAAACAAATGTTTAGGGCTGGTTTCATTTATTTGCCCCTTCGCTTAAGAATGTTTATTGAATGTTGCGTACAGAATGCTGTGTTAGGCACCAGCGGGAAGTGAAACCTGCAACAACAGAGTGTGGGAAACACAGCCGCGGGCCCAGGCTGCAGAAACGGAGGTGAGGCTGCTGCTTCTGGGTCTGATCTCACCCAGACTGTGTGACGTGCCATTGACGTGTCATTTAGTGACCACTGCCCCTCCCGTGCCACACCTGTAATTGTGGCTAAAATTCGGCACTAACCGATGGATCACTCTGGTCCCTGTCAATATTAGATTGTGATTTGGTGAAATCCTGTGGTTCTAGCACTGGGATGATGTGAGTTCTCAGGCAAATGGAATTTGTGGAATATAGGCTCAGACGAGGAAGGGCCCAAAAGTGTCCAGCCTTGGGAAAAACAGAGTATTCGCTGTCATGAGTGTTCTCAGGAGATGATGTGTCTCAGAGTTTTTCCAGAGTTCAAACTTCATTTGTGCCTCTTTACACCGGCTCCAAAGACCAGCGATGCAGAAAGATGTTGCAGAGTTTTAGGTCTCCTGTTACCAAACACAGTGTCCAGCACTACAGTATTCGAGTGCATCGACCCTGGAATAACACAGGTTTGAACTGTGGGTCCACTTAAACGCAGATTTTTTCAATAAATACTGTAAGTGCATTTTCTCTTCTGTTGACATAAGAGCGTCCAAAGCTGTAGAGGATTTTTATGAGTTTATTTGCGTCAAACCGAGGACGTGCCTGGAAGCCAGATCTCAATAGATAAGCAGATGCTCCGGCCGTACTTCCTTATGATTTTCTTAATAACGTTTTCTTTTCTCTAGCTTGCTTTGTTGTAAGAATATAGTATATACTATACATAACATACAAAACATGTTCATAAAAAAACGTGTTAATCAACCATTTATGTTATCAATAAGGTTCTGGTCAATGGTAGTTAAGTTTTGGGAGTGAAAGTGTCACACGATTTTTTACTGTGCTGGGAGGTCAGCACCCCGAACCCTGGCATTCAACAGTCAACTGCAGTGTCTTTTGAAATGGAGGGACAGTGTTAGCATTCCGTAAAAAGAATTCTCTGTAACCGTCTTTTGTGGAAATAAGTCATAATAGCCAATGTTTATTAAATGACGGCTACCTACCAGGTAGTGTTCCAAGTACTTTATATGTATTAACCTATTTGATATTATGTTTTAAGTTTTCTAAAGTATATTTTATTGATTATGCTATTACAGTTGTCCCATTTCTTTTCTCCCCTTTATCTCCCTCCACCCTGCACCTCCCCTCCAGCCTGCCCCCTCCTTAGTTCATGTCCATGGGTTATACATGTAAGTTCTCCATCTCCTATACTATTCTTATCCTCCCCCTGTCTATTTTGTACCTACCATTTATGCTTCTTATTCCCTGTACCTTTTCCTCCTCTCCTCCTCCCTCTCCCCGCTGATAATCCCCCATGTGATCTCCATTTCTGTGATTCTGTTCCTGTTCTAGTCGTTTGCTTAGTTTGCTGTTGTTTTTGTTACTGTTTTTGTTTTTTTAGGTTCAGTTGTTTATAGTTGTGAGTTTGCTGTCATTTCACTGTTCATATTTTTTATCTTCTTTTTCTTAGATAAGTCCCTTTAACATTTCATGTAATAAGGGCTTGGTGATGATGAACTCCTTTAACTTGGCCTTATCTGGGAAGCACTTTATCTGCCCTTCCATTCTAAATGAAAGCTTTGCTGGATAGAGCAGTCTTGGATGTAGGTCCTTGAAAAGCGAGGACCTACATCCTTGTTCCATTTGAATGATTTTAAATACTTCTTTCCAGCTCCTTCTTGCCTGCAAGGCTTCTTTTCAGAAATCAGCTGATAGTCTTATGGACAATCCTTTGTAGGTAACTCTCTGCCCTTCTCTTGGCTGCTTTTAAGATTCTCTCCTTATCCTTAATCTTGGGTAATTTAAATATGATGTGTCTTGGTGTGTTCCTTCTGGAGTCCAGCTTCTTTGGGACTCTCTGAACTTCCTGGATTTGCATGTCTATTTCCTTTGCCAGATTAGGGAAGTATTCCTTCATTATTTTTTCAAGTAAGTGTTCAATTTCTTGCTTTTCGTCTCCTCCTTCTGGCACCCCTATGGTTCGAATATCGGACAGTTTAATGTTGTCCCAGAGGTTCCTAAGCCTCTCCTCATTTTTTTGAATTGTTGTTTCTTCATTTTGTTCCACTTGAATGTTTATTTCTTCCTTCTGCTCCAAATCATTGATTTGAGTCCCAGTTTCTTTCCTGTCACTGTTGGTTCCCTGCATATTTTTCTTTATTTCATTTTGCATAGCCTTCACTTCTTCCTTTATTTTGTGGCTGTACATTTTTTCAAGCATCTTGATTACCAGTGTTTTGAACTCTGCATCTGATAGGTTGGCTGTCTCTCTGTTGCTTAGTTCTTTTTCTGGAGTTTTGATTTTGGGCCATATTTCTTTGTCTCAGTGCACCTGTCACATTATCAGAGGTGGAGCCTTAGGTATTTGCCAGGGTGGGGCAACCCACTTCACTAGATTATGGTGCTATGTGTGGGGGAAGGGTCCCGAGAGGGAACAATGCTGCTTGCATGGCTCCCGGCCGGCTTTCAGTCACTTCCCTCACTACCCCCAAGCGACTCACCCTTTCTGGTGCTGATTCCTGGGTGGGTGGGTTTGTGTATATTCTAGGACCCCGTGCACCCTGCTAAACTCTCCTGTGAGACTGGGAGTTTCTCCCACCACAGCAACCCCCACAGTTTTTACAGCCAGAGGTTTTTGAAACTTTCTTTTCCTGGCACTGGGACCCTGGGTTGTGTGGTCTGTCTTGCTCCCCATCTGTTCCTCCCAGTTTATCCTCACACAAATGTGGGACCACCTCCTCCACCAGCTGCTTCCTTACATGTGTCCTCTCCACCCCCCGGCCACCTGAATCTGCCCCTCCTACCGGTCTGGATGAATGTTTCTTAAACTCCTTGGTTGTCAGACTTACATACAGTTTGATTTTCTGGCAGTACTGGTTGGTTTTTGCCTTTAAATGGGTTGTTATCCTTCTTTTGGTTGTGTGAGGAAGTGAAGAATATCTACCTATGCCTCTGTCTTGGCTGGCAGTCCATTTAATATTATTAAATGCATTAAATAAGATACTTATTCAATAATACCTGGTAGTACAGGTAGATATACTATTATTATACCCACTTTACAGAAAAAAAAGTTTATGTTCATGCCCAAGGTCACCAGCACCTAACTGGCGGGGGTGGAGTGAGGACTCCAGCCCAGGTGACCTCACTGCTCAGCCCTGTGTCCTTACATCCCATTGGTGCCAGCATTCCAGTAACTCTCAGATTATTTTCGTTTTAATATTATGCAGACTTTTATATTAAATTCCTTATTTGCATCACTGTTTTACCTTTGTCAAACAAAAGATGAAGAGCATCAGATTGAGCTACATAACGCTGTACTTTAAACAGTCTTGTTACAAAGTATTAAATAAGATAAATTTGGTGGTTTCTCCGAGCCTGTAATGTCCATGTATCCGTCTCACCATCCATCCTACTTTGCCCTATTTATTTGACCGGCATTGCCAGTTTGGGCTTGGAACGGGGTAAGTAATGCACGTCAGCATCCTCATGCTTGGACAGAGGTCTGTGTGTGGATATGGGTAGGACCAGCAGGCTCGGGCCAGGGTTGTTCACTTCAGACAGTTGTGTGCTGTCGGAAGAATTCACTGCAGCCACTATAGTGTTTAGCCCAGAATTGCAACACACGGCCTGACCAAAGATTTGGGGGTTGTTTGGATGAGAGGCAGTTCTGATGATATAGTTTAGATGCCTAAATTTGGGGTGTTTCCATGACTACAGGACAAAAATATAACAAAATAAAATCAAGCTTACCCTGGAAAGCCCAGGCCCTGTGTTTACTGGCCTGGCCCAACCAATGGTATATACCCCGAATTATGTAACTTGGGTTTTGTTCTGCCTTCGTTGTTCAGTAAAACCATTAAAATTAAATAGTGGTGTTAGACTATGAAAAGTGAATTCCAGCAGCTTGTAAAGTATATACCGTAAACTTTTAGATCAGATGATAACTCGCTGGCTTCCCCACCAGAGTGCTAAACTTCCAAGTTGATCAGTCTTCCAGGAACTAACTGGACTCAAGTATCGCCCCCTTGCTACCAGAGTGGGTCTCCACCTCAGCTGGTCTGTGGCGAACAGTGTAGGTTCTTGTCTCAGGATGGAGAAGAGACAGCCCTGTAAACACAATAAAACAGTTCTCAGGCCCAGTTTTTCTTTTCTGCGGTTATTGTGGGTGATAAAATACTGACTTCAAAGGAAGGCCCACCCGCATGTGGCATAATTCTACCTGGTCATTCCATCTCTATGATTGTAAGTAGCAGGTTGGGGGAGGAGGCGAGGTCAAAAGGAGTGACATTTTGAGCATCTTTGTAGAAAAGCATCATCTTTCAGGTTGCAAAGGACCTCAGAGGTCAGCGGGGGCAGTGGTTCTCAGTGGGAGCTCCACAGAGCTCAGACTTCCTCAGAGGTCCAAGGCAGGAAAGGTGGGGACCAAGACTTTGAGGTTCCCAGGCACCTCCCCATTCCCACCAACACAGAGCCCTTCCTTCCATCTGTTTTATATATTAGAGCTCCTGAAAGGTATCTTTTGAACGAAAGGTGAGGTCTGGAAAATCGGCTGATTTGCTGGTCAGTGCAGAACTGGACCCCCTCTTACCCCCACCACACACACTTCCTGGTCCACGGCACCTTCCATTCTGCCACCGTGATGCCCCCTAGATGTCCAGCCAGTTCCACCCACAGGTGAAATGACATGGTATGGCTAGTGGTTGTTTGGTGCAGCTGATACAATGTGCCAGGGCCCGGGGCTATGGGGGGCCCCACAGGAGCAACACAGCCCATCACTAGCATAAAACAGTGCAGCCGAAGCTGCAGTCCCCCAGCTACTTGTCTCCGCAGTGCAACCTCTGCCTGAGGACTGACAGTAAGGAAAGCAGGGTGAGAGGAGCAGGCTGGGGAGGGATGCAGAAACGGGCAGCTGCCTCTGCTTAGAGCACAGTGTGTTCTAGCTCTGGGAGCCCACAGCTGGTTCCCAGTATGCACTCAGTTGCCTAGCAGTCATGGGTGTCTGGACTGCAGCCCACCTGCAGCCTGGTGCCGGCCACTCATTCCCACCCCCAGAGGGAGTGCCCGTGTCCCCAAACTCCCACCTAAGAAGCAACTCTTGGTTCAGACAAAGCCAGTCCTCCACTTGGAGAAGTAAGACAGGCCACTGTTTATACCAATAACCCTCACTAATAATTTGAAACTTAGACTTTGAGGAAACATGAGACTTTGCTCATTGTTCCTATTTGCCAGTTCCCCAAAAGCAAGAAGACAAGAGACCAGCCTGGACGTAGTGAAAGGTTGCTTTGTTTTTATTTTGTTTTCCATGAGTAAATTGATTCAGGAAGGCAAACCAGTTCGCTTTCTTCTGGGATGCATTGCTATAACTCAGATTCAAGGAAAACTAAAGTTATTTTTATTCATTCATTTCTCATCCAACTAGTACAACAAGTGGCCATATTTATAATAGAAATACTATAAGGTTAATAAAAGGGAAATGCAATATATATCAACAACTTGTACTTTTTAAAAAAAAGAGAAAACTAGCCCTGGCTGGTGTAGCTCAGTGGATTGAGCACAGGCCTGCGAGCCAAACAACCGCGGTTTGATTCCCAGTCAGGGCACATGCCTGGGTTGCAGGGGACGCACGAGAGGCAACCATACATTGATGTTTCTCTCCCTCTCTTCTTCCCTCCCCCTCTAAAGATAAATAAAATCTTTAAAATATATATATATACGTATACACACACACATATAAATAAAAAGAAAACTTTAGCTTGGGTTCGACAAAGACAAAATGTTAAAAGTCATTGTATCATCCTTGCTGGTTGTGGCTCAGTGGATTGAGCGTCAGCCTGTGAACCAAAGGGCTGCCAGTTCAATTCCCAGTCAGAGTACCTGCCTGGGAAGGTCCCCACTGCAGGGCACAGGAAGCAACCCCACACTGATGTTTCTGTCCTTCTCATTCTCTCTCCCTTCCCCTCTCTCTAAAAATAAGTAAATACAATCTCTCTTTTTTAAGTCGTTGCATGCTGCAGTCCCACAGTTAGCCTAAGTCCGTTCCATACCACGCGCGCCCACCCAGCGCTCTGCTGCCCTCTGGGGTGGC
>PVKM010018902.1:0-24452 GCA_004027735.1 Carollia perspicillata | reverse complement strand
TGAGAAAGTATCTGTTGAGCCCTGGTGTGGCTCAGAGGATCGAGTGCTCGTCTGCAAACTGACAAGTCACCAGTCTGACTCCCAGCCAGGGCACATGCCTGGGTGGCAGACCAGGTCCCCACTTGGGGGCATGTGAGTAGCAACCAATTAATGTCTCTCTCACACATCAATGTTTTTCTCTCTCTCTCCCTCCCTTCCCCTCTCTCTAAAAATAAATAAATAAAATCTTGAAAAAAAAAGTAAGTATCTGTTGAGAGAAGGGTAAATCAAATGTAAAATGTTTGAAGAATAAGGGTAAAGGGTATCTGGGAATTCATTGTATTAATTTTGCAACTCTTCTATAAGTCTGAAAGTATGTAAAAACTTAAAAGTGAGTATATCTGTTTTTCATTTGTTCATTAGGGGTCTATCCAACAGATAATTATGGAGTACATACAGTGTGTCTGGGCACTGTGTTACCTGAGCAAACACAGGCCATGGGCCCTGCCCTCAGGAAATTTAGAATCACCAGTTAGCAGTACTTTTTTTTTAATTATTCAGATTATAAAATCAGTAAACATTGTTGTGGAAAATGAAAACTAAGAAAGAAAGCAAGTCATTGCTAATCTCACCATTTGGAGAAAATCTTTATTGTTAATAATCTATTTTATATTTCTGTATATTTCTTTTCCAAAATTGAATCTGTATCCTACTTTTTCCTCTTAGATTATATTTTACATACTCTCCCTGTACTTAGATTCAAAATGTAATTCTAAATAATGGCATATTAGTTTATCATGAACATTCTACAATTTATTTAAACAATTCTTCTTGGATATTCAGTTGTTCTTTATTTTTTACTTTTTGGTTATTAATGAAGCTGAAACTATTTTTATATTTTATCTATAATCTATATTTCTTTCACAAATTACCATGTGAAATGGCCTTTTCTCATTTTCCTAATAGGTTGATGTTAATCAATTATTTAATCTTGTTTATCCTAGATTGTTAACTGTGTTCTTGGTTCTTTCTGAAGCCCTGTAATTTGTTGAATGTAATATTCATTATGAAGTGAAATTCTGACAGACATGAATAATGAATGTATGGCGTGATCATTTGCTTTATGAATAGCTCAGTGTTTGTTTCAAACAAACAAATATAACCAAAAGTGGGCTTTACTTGCCTTTTAGAAACACATTGGGTTATTAAACTATAAAATATTTACTTCTTTTGGGGGCCCATTTCTTAGAAAACACTTTTGATGCAGTTTTCTTGGGTGGGGAAACCCCGCCTTGGATCTGTGTGTTGCCGGTGCCAGCAGTGAGAGGGGTGCGCACGCTCACCTGAGTTACAGGCAGGTGTGAGTCTGTGCGAATTTTTGTGAATGCTTCGTACTTTTAAAAGAGTTCTTGTCCTTGACCTCATTTGACCTTCTTTGTAACCAATGCTTTCTCTGGCTTCATTTTCCCATACTATTTGCATCTTTTAAATTTATTATCCAAGGGCTTTTATTTTCCAGTGAACACACATTACTTGTATAATAAAGAGAAGTTATTTTTAAAACCTATTTTATGGCACTTGCCCCTTGTTTTATTTTCTTTTATTTCCTTTTGGACTTTGTGATAGGCTGCATGACTCACCTTCTTGGTATAATATGTGCTCAACAAATTCTCCCCAGATGAGATTGTTTTTCTTATTTTGTAGGTGAGGCAGTTGAGGCTGAATCATTTGGTTGAGGGTGAATGATTTACACAGCTCGTCATGGGTGACAGAATCAGCACCTGAGCCACGGGTTTCTTTTTCATACCTGAATTGCTGGTGTTCTCACCATTTTCTCATCACCTTTGTTTGACTGTTTGAGCCACCCACCGTCTCCCACGTGGCCCGGAAACCTGGCTTTCTCAGGCCCTCTTACTCACCACCATGCCCACGCTCTTCCTGCATCCCAGGGAGCTGGCCCCTGGAATACTGCAACAGCCTGCCGTTGACTCACGCTTCTCCAGGCCACGTTTTCTATGTGGCCATTGGAACCATCTTTCTTCCTAGTTCATTTTTTATTGTATTTTTCCATTACCATTTATCCCCCCTGTACCCACGTCTACCTCCACCTCCCTCCTCTATCACCACAGTGTTGCCCATGTCCATTAACCCTTTTCCCTTTCCGCTCCCTCCTCCTCCTCCATCTTCTCCTTCTCTTTTTTCCTCCCAAGTGGAAATGTCCCATAGCTGTTTTATCCACACATGTACTAATGAACACTTGGCTGTTTGCAGATCTTGGCGATTGTAAATAATGCTGCAATGAACATAGGGGTGCTTATATTTTTTTGAATTAGTCTTTTGGGTTTCTTTGGATAAATTCCCAGAAGTGGGATTGCTGGGTCATAAAGCAGTTTCATTTTTAATTTTTTGAGATAACTCCATACTGCTTTTCATAGTGGCTGCACCAGTCTGTATTCTCACCAACAGTGCATGAGGGTTCCCTTTTCTCCACATCCTTGCCAGCACTTGTTGTTTGTTGATTTATTGATGATAGCCATTCTGACAGGCGTGAGGTTATATCTCATTGTGGTTTTAATTTGCATTTCTCTGCTGATTAGTGACATTGAGCATCTTTCCATATGTCTATAGTCATCTGTATGCCCTGTTTGGAGAAGGCTCTATTCAGGTCCTTTGCCCATTTTTTAATTGGATTGTTTACTTTTTTGGTGTTGAGTTTTGTAAGTTCTTTATAAACGTTGGCTATTAACCCCTTATCAGATATACATGAATATGTTCTCCTATTCAGTGGTCATCTTTTCATTTTGTTGATAGTTCCCTTTGCAATGTAAACACTTTTTAGTTTGATTATGGTCCCATTTATTTTTTCTTTTGTTTGGAACCAGTTTTCTGAAACTTATTGTATTGTGCTTTAAACTCTTAGCTCTTCTGCATCCCCTACCAAGGAAAGTCCAGGTTCCTCCCTCAGGTGGCATATGAGAACCTGGCCCACTTCCCAGGCTTCCTGCCTTCCCACCACGCACCTAGCTAAGCAGAGCTTGCCGTTCCCTGAATGCCCTTTGCTGCCTCATGCCTTTTGGTGTGCTACCTTCTCAGCTTGGAGCGCCCCTACCCCTTTTCCTTCTCCCTTGCCTGTCCACGTGCCGCCCAGGCCAGCTTCCTTCATGGACTCCTTCCTCGTTGACTTCATCATCTGGCCTTTGCTGCTCTATGTGTACCCTGTACATAGTCAGCCAGAGAATTAATCACTCAGCAATAGCAATTATTCTTTACATGTCTGTCTGCAGTATTAGACTACAGACTCCTTGAAGGCAGGGACTCGTGTCTATGCTCTTTCCCCCAACATTTGTTGAGTACTTTCTACCTGTCAGGCACTGGGAGGTAATAGATGCTAATGGTCTAGAGATGAATGAAATGTAGTTCTTGCCCTAAGGAAACTAATGACGTGGCAGGGGAGGAAGAGGAGTAAACAAATTATAATTCAGGGTGACACTTTAACCAGTAGACATAGAAACTTAGTCATAGAGGTTGCACAGGGAATGAGCAGGTCCTAATGTCCGCCTGGGAAGGCCAGGGATCCCTGATCCCGTCCCAGAGCAGGTTCTAAAGAATGAAGGTCCATTTTCTTTTCTATGTCCCTGGCACCTGATAGGGAGCTTTGCCCAGCACATGGCGGGTGTATAATATGTGAATTCAGGAAGGGTGATGCCTTTCGGGAAACAGAGGCATCATATAGAGCCCCAGGAAGCCCCCAAAATAATGGGGATTGGAGAAGTGAGTCTACTGGAAGTCTGTTGACTGGGGTAAACATAATAATGACGAGGTAGGTAGACCAGCAATCACTAAATCAGCTGTCCTCCCTGCCAAAGTCTGTTAAGTGGGTCACAAGAAAGGCAAGCTTTGCACTGTAGGGTTAGCCTGCCTTATCCGGGACAAGTGAACAGATAACATGCTGTAGTAGGAGCGCTTACCAGACACAGTCCCCACGGAAACATCTATAAGTTTTTTCCAAGATTACATTGGTATAACTTGATATTTTCATTTTCCAGACAACTCTTGCCCTTTCCCATGAGGGACTTTCCCACCCCACTCCCACTCGTTATGGGGACAGGGTTTCCTCTCCCCTACTTCTACCCGCTGACTGAGGCTGAACGCCGTAGGGGAGGGCAAGTGTCTTCATTTTCTGCTTTCCTCTTGGTGACTTCCTCCCCAGATACAACAGCGACTAAATGATTTATACTTGACCTTTCAAAGGAGCCCTGTGGAAGGCCATGTGGAGTGTGGGGCTCTTGAATGTAGTTCCTCTGCTCGTTGGGAAGATGAGCACTCACTGGCCCCACAGCTGCTCCGCTGAGCTCAGAGTCCTGCCTTTGGAGCCGAGGGCCTGTGTGCCCACTGTCTGCCTGCCCTCTGTGGGGAGCAAGCCGCCCACTCTGCCGGATGCTCTCCGTGGCTCCTCCATGGGGCTCTGGCCGTGCCTGGATGGTTTAGCCATGCTTTTTGGGGCTGGGAGTAGGGCGAGTCCTGGGGAAACTGCGTCGACAAGTTGAGCTTAGAAAGTAGTGAAAACAAGAATCTCTCTCCGTGTGTATTAACTTTGTTTTGCAAATATTTCAGTTTATAATCTTCGACTTAGTCAAAACTTTGGGCTCTGCTTACCTGGCTCAAATTAAGTTCATTAAAGTTCGTTACTATCAAACACGTGCTTTTAAACACTGGCACTGAAGCTCCTGTCTTAGGCAAGGAATTCAAGACATGTTGCGTTAATTTAATTTTTATTCTATAAAAATAGATGTTTACCGTGCTGGGTTTGTTTTAGTCACTGAATTCTGGGTTAGTATGGATGGATTTTTATGTTTGTTTCCATTGCTGGCATCCTTTTCTGTAACACTTCACCTGAGATCTGGATTACTGCAATTCATTTTCCTGCCTCTAGTTCCTTCAACCCCAAATCGTAGAAATTCCCAGCTTCTCCTGTGCTGGCTGGGCATCAGGTGCCCCATAATCTGGGCACATCACCCTGTGCCCTCCCGTCCCACTACCCGCTGTTTTACTTGTCCCTCAGCGCCTTTCTACGCACATTCCTGTTTCTCGCTCCCACAGCGCTGTCTTTCCCAGGATGGACGCTCCACTCCCTGCAGCAGCCTGGGAAATACAGGATAAAAGGAGTCAATTTTTCCCCTGTAAATTTCCAGTTAGGCATGGGGGTAGGAGGGAATGAAGTTTTCTACTAAAATCCTGCAATATTTACTTTGCGCTTTCTAATTTGTGTGTGTATTTATTACACAGAAAACAATCTCATGACAAAAGAATTTTTAAAAACCAATTCACCCATAATCTCAACATTATTTGTTTTCCTTTTCCATGTATGACCCAATGGCGCATAAGTAAAGATAGACATACAGGGGTGGGCAAAATTCGTTTATAATTGTACATGAAATAGTTTATTCTTGTATTACTGTAAACCTACTTTTGCCCAACTTTGTATATAGCCTTAGGTTACCCAGTTTTTTTTCATTTATTTTATTTTTAAATTTTATTGTGGACATATATAGGCCTGAGATTATTTATGTTTTATAGTTCTTTTGTGTTCTTCAGCTGCCAAGAACAATACCCAATATTTTTAAAGTTTTGCAAGCTTTCTTTAATTATTTATCAGTAGCCAGTGTTTATTTCTCTGCAATTAGACCTCAATTGCTTTTGTGTTCTCAAGAACATGTCTCTTAGTTTGCTCTTTCTTTTCCTGTTTTTCTGTTCAGTGTTGGCCTTTTGGATCATAAGTGAGTCATTTTTCGAGTTTGTGGGCACATTGTTAGCATACAAAGAACCTCCAGGGTATTTTCAAACATTTCCCACAGTCCTTCTGTTTAGGAGGGGAAACGTCACCCAGCCTCGGGAAAGTAGGGTCCACATCCTGTTTCTTATTTGATGCCCGAAATGTAATATTTGTACAGATATTTTTGTTAAATGGAACCAAATGAAAATAAATTGTTTCAAACATGAATTACTTTTATAATTATAAAGTTATAAAGATAGTTTCCTTTAAAAAAGCCTTGATAGACTAATTTGTGTGCTTGTTCCTTCTACCTTATAACATTCTGTTCAGGGAGCTTAGGCTACAGGACATTAATTATCTACAATTTGTGGGGTGGTTTGGATTGTCCAGTAGGAGATAGGGCCATCATTTGTCAGAAAAGTGGCACATTTAAGTAAAGTAACAGCTTGATTCCATGGATTGGGGGCCCTCAAGACTTTCGGGTTCAATGATTTGCTTGGAGGATTCAGCCTGTAATCATGCCCATGGCTTTGATTCATTACGGCGAAGGCTACAAGGCAAAACCAGCAGGGAAAAAGGTGAATGGGGTAAAGGCCAGGAAAGACTCTCCGGCAGAGTTGCACAGGCTGTGCTCAATTCCCAAGGCAATGCAACATGTGCGACAGCCCGAGTGAAATGCCACCAACTGGGGAAGCTCATCAGAGACTCGGGGCCCAGAGTTTTTGTGGGTCGCTACCATGTAGGCACCTCCTGGCTTGGACATGCCCAATCCCACACTCCCAGAAGGAAGGCAGGTGTTCAACATAGAGCAGCGCCAAGTGTCTAAACAATGGAGGCACAGTGAACAGCTCTTACCAGTTCAGGAACTGGTGGGAACCCTCCTCACCCCAAGTTCCCAGGTACCAGCCAAGGGCCAACCATGCAAGCAGGCCTTCCACAGGACAGCAGCAGGCCTGTGGAACTAACTCTTCCACACAGACCACACATCCTTAGGTCGCTTTCAGTTCAGGGGTTGGACCTTTGTAAGTCAGATTTTATGTGCAAATAACTCTTTAAAAATAACTTCTTTTTCTGCTGTTCTAAGGGGCCTGGAAGGCTAGGACAGTTCATGGTGTCTTCTGTTTATTCATTGGGATCACAGTGTTGGGGCCAGATTGGCAACAGTGCCAAGTGGATGAGCTCTCTTCTGCAGTTACCAGAGAACTATTTTATAGAAACCTCCCTATGGAAGCCCTTCTGCTTAAAAAAACGTGTTGACACACTCAGATAAGCACAAATAAATCAACTCCCTCTTCGGCTCCTTATCAGAAGGGGAAGATGTGCCAGGAGGAGAGGCTGAGGCAGGACCTGAGGGCTTGTCTGAGAGGGGCCCTTGGGGCGTGGGGTGAAGGAAAGCCCAGACCTTAGCCCTGAAGTCGACTTTGTGACAATTCTCAAGAGAGCTTTGTGAAGAAAAGTTGCCCTCATGGAAGCAACTTTAAAAAGGACAGATTTTCACCCTCTAGCGTGAAGTAGCTTCTTTGCCAGCCTTCTTCACTGGGCCCCTCTAGGCTGAGGCAGGGGGTACGCACCATTGCCTCAGACCCGATAAAGTCATCCTGAGGTGTGGGTAAGTCACTCTTGGCCATTAGATTGGGATGAGCTGGGGATCCTTTGCATTTCTGCATTTAACACTAATGACATTTTTCTTAATAAACTGGCCATTTGTTTTAATAAATAGTAATCTTTTGTGTTGCTTGTTTTATTTTTTTGGCAAGTCTCCATGCTTAACAGTTGGGTATAAATTTAGCAATGAACTAGACTTACAACTTGCTCTCGAGGAGGAATGGAACACAGGTTGGACAAATGTAAGAGTTAAAAGAGGCTTATCAGGAAAGCACCTTGGTAATTCGGAGATGTGGGAGAAGTTTGTGTTTCACAGAATGCAGGAAAAAGTCAGATTCAAGTGATGCTTGCGTGCTTATAGTCATTCACTCGTTCTTTCCCTATAAATCACACATTATGCCCTAGCTCATGTGGGAGGGGCTTGGGACAACAGTGAACAAAAAAAATACTCAGTTCTTGCCAAGGGGCTAGTGTAGTAAAGGGAAACAGACAACAAATCAAGAATTTAAGCCCTGTGAAGAAAACAAGGTGCAATGATAGATGATAATTTTTTGTTTGTTTGTTTTTTACAATTCTGCTAGAGTTTCATGCTGTCCATCAATATCCTTTATTAACATAGGTAAATTATTTTGAATGCTTATTTTTTCATGCTTTTCTCCCCCTCTCTTTGTAGCATATATCAAAGGCGGGTGGATCCTTAGGAAAGCCTGGAAGATTTACAACAAATGCTATCTGGATATCAACGCCCTCCAGGAACTGTATCAGAGGAAGCTTACTGAAGAGCCCTTGACCTCTGATGCTGCAAATGATAATCATATTGTGACCGAAGGGGTGTCCGAGGAATCTCTAAACAGACTGAAGGGTGCTGTTAGCTTTGGATATGGCCTGTTCCACCTCTGCATATCCATGGTGCCCCCAAACCTGCTCAAAATCATCAACCTGCTGGGTTTTCCTGGAGACCGCCTACAGGGCCTTTCTTCACTGATGTATGCGAGCGAAAGTAAGGACATGAAGGCCCCTTTAGCTACGTGAGTAGCTATATTGCAATGCTTTGGTAGATAATATAGTGTTGAAAGTAAGGGAACAACAATCAAAACCTGTAAAGGAAACGTCAGGTAAAATGCTTGGTTGGTTGACGTGATGCCATGCGTAATGTCTTTCAATGTGACGCCAAGGACCGTGTTTCTGGTGGAGTTTATTGCAGCTGTCTTAGAGAACCGGGCACTGCTCTTGAGCATCGTACCCGAGTCCTGTATTTGCACAGGTACAGTGGTCCTCTATTTTTCAGCCTTTAAATGATTTGTGAGCGACTTTTGTGACCTCGACCGCAGTCACTGAGACTCACAATTCTGACTTTTGGACTTAAAGGATACAAATCTGATAAGACCTTTCTGTGGTTCTGAAGGTTTTTATTCTTATGTCCTCATATTGGATAATTTTCCTTGGTGATTCTGGGTGGTCCATTGGTCTCTTATATGTGGCTTTGGATATTTCATGCTTTCTACGAAACTGGGTCATAGTTTAAGCTCACATGACAGCTGTTTACACATGCGAGTGTATTGTCCAGGCAAGAGTCCACCCATTACTCCATCAGTTAAAATGTGATTTTTTCCCAATTTTCTAAGTATTTACCATTTGCAATTTGAGTCATTTTACCAGATAGTATATGCACTTTGACATTATACTTGTCAAAATTTTTTTCAAAAAATGTTGATATCGCAGAGAACCCCAGTGTGCTGTTTCTACTCGTGTCAGCATGGAGCACTTTGGAGGTTAACTCCTCTCAATCAGTGGTAGCTAGTAAGGAGACCATTCATTTTTCATTTCAAAAATATTTGTACCTCCTCTGACTCACACAAACAGTGGTCCTTTAGTAATTTGACTTAATGGATTTGTAACTTGTGATGATTTATCTGTTTCTATCTTAATATTATTTTCTGAGAAAGGAATGAGTTGAATTAATAACATAAGTTGGCCTGATCTAGGAAAGAGAACCAAGTGTACGAATATGCTAGAAAGACACATTTCCATAAAAATATTTATTGTGTTGGTTAAATGATTTTGTTCATTAAAGAAGATTCCAATGAATCTATCTTGTTTACATGGCATTTTTTTTTCGAAAGGGATGAATTGGAAGTGATGGAATTTTAAGTAATTACTTGTTTTTAAATTGAACATCCTCAAAGGCCAGAGAAAGGGCTTTTTTTTCCTGGTCTTCTCATTTCTTTTAACCCAATTAAGTGTCATTTTGCCTGTGGTTCCTGTATTTAAATTCAGACTCTGAGAGGTCCACCCTAACCTCTGTGAACACAGAAGAAGACCACATTCTTCCGTTGTACAAACTAATGCTTTCCTGTGAGGGGGCAGTAAATTCATGGTGTCCAGGTGCTGTTTCTAATCTGTACATTGATGAGTAATGTGTAGAGATTCATCTAGAGGCCTCAGAAGCGCTAAATGCTTCTCTCGTCTTATTTTCTCCTCACCTGATGGAAGGGAGTATGCTGATTTATATGTTGTGCTAAAGTTGCAGTTCTCCAAATATTGATAAGATTACAATGGGAAGTGATACTCTGATTTTACTTCAGAGACTGCATAGTAAGCGTTTGGAAGGAGTGTGTGTTGGATGAACACATACTGATTTTGTAAAAAGAGAAGCACTGTAAGAAACGTCTTTTGTTCAACGTGTCTCTCCCTCTTCCTCTAGATTAGCTCTGCTCTGGTATCATACTGTAGTCCGCCCGTTTTTTGCCTTGGATGGCAGTGATAACAAAGCAGGCCTGGATGAAGCGAAGGAAATTCTTCTCAAAAAAGAAGCTGCTTATCCAAATTCTTCCCTCTTTATGTTTTTCAAGGGACGCATACAACGATTAGAGGTACTGTGCCTTCCCTGTTTTTTTAAAAATAAAGCCTCTGTTGATCACACGTATAATTCTCACTTGGGAACTGGGATCACAAGGAGTGCAGGGGTCGAGGAACAGTTTGTTCGTGTGCCTGCCCTTGTGTCATCTCTGCGAAAGACCTCCAGGAACCCGGGACGTCACTCAGTTGTCTTCTGTTCAGGAGACGTTAGCGAAGCAGGGCTGAGATTCCGTGTCGGTAATGGGACGAGACTGGTGTGCTCGACGCTGAAGGCAGGGGAGTGTTAGCAGGTCTTTCAGTCGAAGAACACAAAATATAATGTTTTTCTCTTCTGGAGTTACTGATAATCTGCTTCTAATTTTTTGTTTTGCCTAACAGTTGATCTATACACAAGTTATCGCTTTCAATGTCAAGGGCAGCATCAGCTTTGTAGTCACAGTGGCTTTTTTTTTTGGTGCGCTTCCTTTGGCCAGGTTCTGTGCCCTGGGCTGTCGTACGTGCCGTCCCATTTACTCCTCAGAACAACCGTATGGCGTAGGTAGGAAATTGGTGTGACCATTTCTTAGACAGGAAGATAGGGGTCCCAGAGGGCTTCATGTGACCTCCCAAGCTCGCCCAGCAGGGGAGGCCAGGCTAATTCCAGAAGCAGAACATGCCCTCACCTGTAGGGGGCAGTTTACTCTACTTCTCCTTTGCACCTCTTGTTTTGTCTGTTTGCTTGAGGACGTGAGGATTTGAACAAAAATGAAAGGGTTCATAAGAAATACCGAATTTTTCGGACTGTAAGACGCACTGGGCCATAAGACGCACCTAGGTTTTAGAGGAGGAAAATAGGAGAACAAAATTTGAAGCAAAAAATGTCATAAAATATTTAATAACATAAATAACATAGGCCACCAGCCAGGTTAGCTACATTGGGACTATAAGACACACATTCATTTTCCTCCCAAATTTGGGGGTGGAAAGTGTGTCTTATAGTCAGAAAAACACGGTAAATCATACATGTGAAAGAAGGTGGCTGTGTGCTTGGTAAAGCACCCATATTCTCACCAGCACTTGCAGTGAATCAGTGAGGTTTGCACAGCCTCTGCCCTCCAGGTAACCAGGCACTCTGCAGAAGTCAGCCCCCCGCAGACTCCAGGAGTGCTTCGGAGGGTTTTTGCATGAGAATGCTTTCATGGGCACAGGGATGTTCTGTTCACTGTGTGTGTGTGTGTGTGTGTGTGTGTGTGTGTGTGTTGGTGATAGAGTGTATGTTATTTCCCCAATAATTTTTTCCCTTCATGAATTACCTCCTTAAATCTGAGGACTCCTCACTTGCATATTGGGAGTTGTGTTTTAGGGATTAGACTAATAATTTATCATTGAAATACAACATAGAAAGCTCACTAGGATGTGAATTATTTAAACCCATGTCCAGTTTATTTTTCTTCTTGTTATGTGGAAACTGGTTATTCACCTTTCCACCTTTCTTAAAGAGTAAGCATTTACATTTTGAGTAACTCCGAACACGATGCTTGGTTCAGCGTTCCGCAGAGGGGCTGACCGGGGGCGAGAGCCTGGAGCTCCCAGTGGTGTGCAACGCACGGGGGCGCCGTGTCCCGGGGCCTTCAGGGGGACTCCCTTTGCGCCGCTGATTGATGAACGCTCTGAACTGGGTTTTGAAGCTGGGAAATGGAAATGTAAAAGTCAGGATTTGCATTTTGTTATGCTTGCCATTTTGGTTAATTTTTTATTTAAAAAAAATGCTTAACGTTTAGCTGAACTAAATGAACTTTTCTCCCGCAAACTTAACTTGGCTCAGTTTTGGTTGGTGCCACCACTGATTCCTGTTGGGCACTGAGCGCCTGCAGAAAGCCCGTGGTCCTCCATTGCTGTCGGGAGGGGTCTAGCAGTGAGGAAGCCGCCATGCGTACAAGAGTCTTAGTAATACAGTCGGGAGGTGCATAGCCCACAGTATGGCTCTTTCCCGGCATTCAGGCTCCTTTAGGGGAAGTCACTGTGGTCTGAGTATCAGAACTGTTTCACTGTGAGCTGCTTGCTTACCCAGCTGATATTCGGTTAAAAAAAAAGACAAAAAGATCTATTACTGCTTGTTTAGTGAGCTGTAGCCTGAGGATTAAGTGAAATGTAAGGAGAGTTTCTGTTTGGTCCTTCCCCAAGGCCCAGAGGATGAAAGGATTTTAGGGCAGGCCTGCAATCTCACTGTCACTACTACCCTCCAGGGGCCCAGACACCAGCGTTCTGGTAACGTTTCTAGGTAACCCTGTAGGAAGAAGCTGTCAGATGGTGACGTCCTTCATTCCTGATGAGGACCTTGGCCCCAAAAGACTGTGCTATGGCTCTTGTCAAAGGCTTCGTGAGGCCTGTAAGGTCCCAGCTCAGTCTGTGAACACACACGGCTCAGTCGCTGAATTCACTTGCAAAGAATTTTTATCTTCCCAGTGAGCATTTAGGTTAGAAATGGGGCCCCTTGAGGTCTTTTTATCCGCAAACATGTGAACGTGGCCCGAGGGCTCGAATTTAGACAGGTGCACCATATGACACTTAGTTTCCTCCAGGACCGAGAATCTGCAAAATTATTTGAACAGCTGCTTTTGTGTAAGCTGGCTGTCACACAGGGTGGCACGCTCGATCTGTGCTGCTTAGTTTACATTTTCCTGGGCTCGCTGTTTTCAGATTATGTGCACTTTCTCTTCTGCTATCACGAACACCTTGCTACGTTCTTTGGGGCAATTGGTAGTTCCTGTGGGGAAGATGGTGTTTAATGTGTCCACCCATCCTGCCGCTTCTATAGTCCTTGATGTAGGGGCTTCATTATTTTCTGAGGTTGTGGCCTAACTTGACACATCAGTGAAGTCCAACACCTTTGGGGGCCCTCTGCGCCTCGGGACGGCGAGAGCCTCTGCTCTTTGGGACTGCAGCAGCGCACGCGTGCCGGCCAGCCTGCAGAAAGAATTCTTTCTTTTCTGCCTTTGCTTCTCTCCACCGCGTGTCTGCATGCTCCACCTGCGGTCTTCTCCCTCCTCCGTCGTGCTGCCCTCCTGTCTGTGTTGACTTCCCCCTCGTGACTGTCGGGGTGCTGTGAGGAGTACATTGGTTCACACGGCACTTAGCATGTGGCGGGTGCTGTCTAAGCAGTGGTGGTGGGGGTGAGTATTCTTACCGAGTGCTTAAGCCTGGGAAGTAGGGCCATTGAGTTTTTTCTCTTTTTCTCTTCTCAGGAGAAAGGACTTGTGTTTTGGTGTCGAGAGCTTTCAGCAAAGCTAGGCCTGTCTGTGATTAGAAAAACTGGGCGTCCGTGTAGCTGTAGGGGCTCAGGTACTATATAGTTAATATATTGTATTTACTTTCGCCTAAATTTCCAGAGTGAAAACAGCTATTAGGAAGTTAATCATGGCTTATATAGTAATCTCAATTTTAAAATGTGAATTGATCGTTTTGATTTTTTTGTATTTTTTATTAATTTTCATTCAGGTAAGCCTATGGTAGTGAGAAGTCCATTAATACACAAGTGATTTTTTTCTTGATTGTTTTAAAAGTATTAGGGATGAATCTGTCTTTTAATAAACTATTTTTATTTCTCTCTAAACAATACAGATTTGCACCTCTTCCCTCTCCTTCAGTTTTAACAGTCTACTTAGTATGTAATATACAGAAATGTGTTGGTTTTATATGCATACATAATTTTGTACAGTTTATGTAGTGTAGTTATTTAGTAATAAAACTAATTTTTAACATTAGTCTGTTCATCTGTCTCTATCATAAATGCTCAAATATTTGCATGAATGAAATTTGATAAACATATTCTAATAAAATTACTATGTAAGCATTCTGAGGACTTATTTTTTCTGTATTTTATTGATTATGCTATTACAATTTTCCCAATTATTTTCTCCCCTTTATCCCACTCTGCTCTTCTGCATTCCCACCCCCTTAGTCCATGTTCATGGGTTGTACCTATAAGTTCTTTGGCTTCTCCATTTCTTATACTGTTCTTAACCTCTCTCTGTCTATTTTGTGCCTGCCATTTGTGCTTCTTATTCCCTGTACCCTTCCCTCCAATTCTCCCTATTCCCCTCCCTCTGAAAACCCTCCAAGTGATCTCCATTTCTGTGATTCTGTTCCTATTCTAGTTGTTTGTTTAGTGTTAGTTTTTGCTTTTTTAGGTTCAGTTGTTGATAATTGTGAGTTTGTTGTCATTTTCCTGTTCATAGTTTTGATCTTCTGTTTCTTATGTAAGTCCCTTTAATATTTCATGTAATAAGGGCTTGGCAATGATGAACTGCTTTAACTTGACCTTATGTAGGCAACACTTTATCTGCCCTTCCATTCTAAATGATAGCTTATCCTTGGTGGTTATCCTTCTTTTGGTTGTGTGAGGAAACTAAGTGTTTCTACCTAAGCCTCCATCTTGGTTGGAATTCAGCACTCTTATTTTGAAACTGTCTTCTGAGCTTGGACCCATACTTTTGAACATCCTGCACGCTGGCATTTTAGACCTTGGGTTTGGTTTTGGGGAGCAGAATTCTGGGTCTAGCACAAGACTGGCCCTCGGTGTATGTCAAATGACTAGATGAGTCTAGTAGCCGGAAATCCGTTGATCAATGTGAGTGACACCATTTCTTTTTTAAGAAAGGAGGTTGGTCATCAAGGATGGTCTGCTCTTCTTGTGTGGCACCTACACCATCTCCTAAGCTGGTTCTGAGGACGGCACAAAAATGTCTTGACAATGAGAATAAGAGGACAGCCTCCGAAGGAGGGTACAGAATCAGATATTTAAATTCTGGTGTGCTGGCTGAAGCAGTGTGAGTCTTAAGAGAGTAATTAAATGCATTTAAATGAGGTGAAAAGCAGCTGGATTTAAATGACGTCTGTCTCCTTGCTGGGGGCCGGGAGAACTGCGCCCCTGGGCTCTGCGGGCTCAGCCTGGCAGGCACCGGGCTGGCGCTGCCTCCGAGAACCGCGGCAACTGCAGCAGCACTTCCCGAGGACAGAGTGGACGTCTGCCCAGGGCCCCGGGGTGAGGAGGAGGGCCTCTGGAGAGGTGACAACGAGCTCTACCTTTTCCGTGTGTGTGCCCTTATTGTGCGGTGTGTGTCTCGTTGAAGCTGCCTTCCTTGCCCTTTCTGAGAAGCAGCCTGGCCGCGGCAGCCTGCTCTCCTGCTTTGCACCCCAGCCCCTTCCTGCTGACAGAGGTGTGTGGTAGTCTGTGGTTTCCCTCCTTCGTGAGCGTGTCTGCAGGGACCGCTTTGACAGCTGACCTGCACTTCACCTTATTTAGGTCCCGTTTCCTTCCCAGAGGGTAGGGGTTGTTTGCCCTGTTTTCTGCACCGACGAAGTTCTGTGTGAAGGGCGTTCACACTCTGGCCCAGCGCGTGTTGTCCTGTCTCTGGAACTCTCTTCGCCTTCACTGACAGCATCTTCAGTTGTCTGAGGTACCTTTTAACCACTGGCTGTAGTGCTTTCTGTTCCGACTTTTTTAACAATAAAATTGCATTTTTCATGGGTGCTCCCCAGAATAAGCGGGAGGTGTGTGTTGCTTTTCAGCCCGTGAGCTTACACGATTGTGGCAGGAACAGAAAAGAGGAGGTTAATACCTCCGGTGATGAATCTACCGGGTAGCAAGAAGTGACAGGAGGTCCTGGGGGCTGTGGAGCATGGGGCCAGGGCCGAAGTGCCAGACCCGGATGGAGCAGGGCAGGGCCTGTGCTCCCTGACTCCGGGGCACCCGACTGTCATCAGAGTGGTTTGGTAGCAGCGTTTCTTTGCATCTGTGGACAAGCAAGCCTACCTCTTGTATTAGAACAGCACGCTTGGCCAGCATGATGTAATGTTGTTATTTATAGGATCAGGGAAAAGGCAACGCAGGAAGAGAAATAACGCCCCGAAATTCTTCTGTTAATCATAGTCTTCCCTCCCTGCATTCTGCGTGGCTGTCTTTATTACTTCAGGCACCAGAAACTCAGGTTGCCGTTTATTCTTTGAGCAACACAAGATGAGAGATTGATTTATTCTGGTGGAGGCGAGATGGACGCTATTTCTCTCTGTGCTTTCCAGGTAGATAAATGCATATCGCGTGGTTTAATGACTGTTCACTGAAATGAGAGGATAGTAAAATTGCTAATAAGTAAAATACTTCTACTATTGCTAGACTTAAACTCTGTCTTTACAGGCTGTTGGGCTGAGAAGCAAGTGGAAGGGTAATATTGATTCACGCCCCCGAGCTCACTGTGCTTTCCCATACCTGTGTTAGCCCCAGTCCTAAGGGTGGGATTAAACGCAAACTCTGTGGTTAGGAGTCCTTGAAGCAGTATTGCTAAACGGATTCCGCTACTCAGCAGCGCCAACGCTGAATCCCATGTAAGTAAGTGGCTGTCACATGTCCTTCGGTGTACTGCAGGTGACAAGGAGGCCTCTCATTTTAAAACGCATATGTAATAGTTTATTTTAAGACATCAAGCAAGTTTATAGAAATAAGCCAGTGATAATTCTGTTTTACTTTCATTTATTTTGTGATCTTTAATGCATACAGGAGACTTCATTCAGTTTTTTAACAAATCTAATGTTTACATGTTTTGACACAGTTTTTGTAAATAACTGCTATGAAGACTGTTTAGATTTCCATTGTGTTAATAATTTGGTATTGCCCTGCTGGGAGATCGTTGTTGGGAGAATGGACTGTTGTTTTTCCGTAGTACTTTGCACTGTTTCACTGTGATGGCACCTGCTGCATCACCCATCTTAGCCTAGTTCCCCTTGAGCTGTTTGCTTGGGTTCTAGCGTTAGTGGAGTCCTTAGTGAGATCAAAGGCGGAGAGAGCTCTGTGGCCCTCGCTGGATGCGGAGAGGTTACACTCAGTGGTCCAGGGCACGGCCATCCGTGATTTTGTGCATGGGGTCAGCGGCAGTTTCCTGCTGCCTAGTTCTTGTGTTTGTTGTTATTTTCACAATGATGAAAATTGGAGCAGTTTAAAGATAGTTCCTAAAGTGCTACCGATAAGACGTCTCGTGTTCATGTATCAGAAGACTCAGTATTGTTAAGATGGCGATATAACTTCATTGAGCTACAGACTCAAAGGGCAGAGAGTAGTCTTTTCCACGAATGGTGCTGGGACAAGCGAGTATCCCACGAAAAGAATGGAGCTGGACCCACTACCGCACACCATGCACAAGAATGAATGCAAAATGGACCATAGACCTAAGTACACGAGCTAAAACTATTAAATTCTTGGGTTGGACAGTGGCTTCTCAGACACGTCAAAAGCACAACGTCGTAAATGGAACTCCAGTACACCAAAACGAGAAGCTTTTGTGTCGCAGTGAGTACTACCAAGAAACTGAAAAGACAGCACCCAGAAGGGGAGAAAATATCTGCAAGCTGTAGACCTGATAAGGGACTTATAGCCAGAATATGAAGAGAACTCTAACAACACAATCATTAAAAGACGAATAACCCAATTAAAAGAATAGTCAAAGGATATGAAGAGACATTTCTTTAAAGAAGATATGCAAATGACCAATAAGCACATGAAAATATGCTCAACATGGCAAGTCATAAAGAAGTGCACATCAAAACCAAGCAAGATGCTATTTCACCTTCACCAGCCTAGCTATTATAAAAAAGAGAGACGAGCCCTGGCCATTGTGGGTCGGTTGGTTGGGCGTTGTCCTGCAAACCTAAAGGTAACAGGTTCGATTCCCAGTCAGGGCACATAGCCTGGGTTGCGGGTTCAGTTCCCAGCCAGAGTGAGTGCAGGAGGCAACCGATCGGTGTTTCTCTGTCACATTGATGTTTCTCTCCTTCTTTTGCTCCCTCCCTTCCCCTCTTTAGTATGAGTTAAAAAAAAATTAAAAAGCCTGCAAAAAAGTGTAGACATGCATGTAGAGAAGTGGAATCCTCATCCATTGCTGGGGTGAGTGCACAGCAGTGCAGCCCCTTCGGAAAGCAGAGTGGCAGTTCCTCAGATCCTTAAACCTGGATACACCCTGTGGCCCCGCAGTTCCACTGTTATGTATCCTTAGCTTTATTTGCTAATACGTTACATGTATAATACCTATTATATATGTTACTGCTTTCAGATGTAGGGAGGTTCCGTAAATATTGGCCTAAAGAAATGGCCAGGGCAGGCCATTTTTCCTTTTAGACAAATAATCAATACATTTGTGAGGAACTCACAAGACAAAGGAACTCAGGCCAGGGGACTGGTTAGTTAAGAAACCAAGCAGGGTCTGTCTGTTTACACAGCCCTCTCAGTCCTGAATCCCCGTCTCTGGCGATCAGACTGAGCCTCTCCATCCTGGTACAGAGAGAGCACCTTTCACCTGCAGACTGACTTTCGTCCTTTGGGGGAACAGAGAAGAGGTCAGGGTGTCCTTCCTGCACCAGCTGTTTTTCAAATAACTTCGGTTCAAAATAATCAATATGCCAACGTGGCACGTCCTGGGGTGCCCTGCTTTGAGCCCCATCAGCTGCCTGAAGGTTCAGTGTTATTAAATGTTTATGACCGTGTGACTTTTGTTGTGACTAATCTCGTTTTTGTCACTCGGCACCTTGTGTGCTGAGGCCTGCTCTGTCTGGCCCTGTGTTTGAGGTGTGCGTGGCCCTTGTCCTCTGCCTGGTGGTAGCCTGTGCCCAAGGGCTCAGTGCTGGAGGCCACCTTTCTGAGCTGAGTGCTGGCTCCTTTGGCCAAGTGACTTTTGACGATGCCCTTGATCTCTTTAAACCTTCCTTCCCTCCTCAGTGAATGGGACCCTTAGTGGTACCTAAGGCCCAGTTCGCTGTGAGGATTCAGTGAGGTGGGAACCTGGGAGGCCTTTGTGCTGGTTGTTGGTGGTAATGATGATGGTGCTGCTGTGGCTGCTGTCAGGGCTGCGGTGCGAATGGTGACAGTGACAGAGTTTGTGCACTGGAAGAGAAGGACCGAATAGCAGGTGAGTGGATGCAGGCCTGGCCTGGCCTGGAGAAACCGAAACAGGCCTCTCGGAGGATGAGACAGGGCACGACTCGCCCGTGGTGCGACCCTCACAGCTGGGAAAGACGGCCCAGGGGCAGGGTATGCAGGCTTCTCTTGAAGAGTCAGTAGGAGTTTGCTGTAGAGGTCACAGCATGGAGGGTAACCTGAAGAAAGCCTACGGGGTCCAAGAAGAGGCCAGACACGATAGGGCTGACCTCAGTGTAGATGGAGCGCTCCGTGGAGGGAGGCAGGCGGCAGAGGGCTGACCCAGGAAGCCACAGAGCATTTCATCCGTTTCTCAATGCAAAGCGCCTTTCTCAGGGAGGAGTTTCTTGCTTATAGTTAACTGGGTACAAGATGCGTGTGTATTGTTTTCATTTAGTCTTCAGGGTTGTGTTTATTGTCCTTGTCTGTTTCCCTTCCTGCATACCTGGTTTGGACAGATTTTCCCTTATTACCAGATTGAAAAGATGATCATAGTGTTCTTACTCGTTTTTCCTCCTGCTTTCAACGTGGGTTCACGTACCCGTGCGCTCGGGGTTCCAGTTCTTCTGTGCCCCTCACTCTTCTCATGCTGGTAAGTGTGCAGTGGGGCCCCTCAAGGGGTCCTGCAGAGCCGAGCTTAGGAAAAGTGCTTCTCACTTTTACCTACCCTTGTCCAGAATGCTTCTGTGAAATGTTATATTTTGTCATAGTAGCATATTGCACTTTTCTGTTTTTATGACTTTAGACTCACAGTGTTTGGGCACACTGCTGTCTTAAGGCTGTATTTAATGTAGTAGTTCTCATCCTCTGTGCTTTCTTGTGGAGGACTTGTGAGCCCTCAGCATTTGTGGGCATATTGCTTCAGAGCTTCTGGCTTGAAGCACTGGGTCTGTAGCATTACTGAGAGAACATGGACTCGGGGTCTGGAGCTCTGGCTTCAGCCCTGCCATAAATGGTAAAAACACCCTGCTTTCCAAATGGTTGCCTGCACGTCGGACAGTTTGGGAAAGCTGTGAGACCCCAGTCAAGCCAGTCCGCCTGCCACGGCACTTCATTTTTTACCTGGAAAATTAGGGGCTGGAACAGATGGGGTTTCGGAGGCATGCACCCTGCAGCCCTGTTCCGTGAGATGAGGTTCCATGTCAGGTCAGTGGGAATGTTCTGGGGCTTCCCAGAGACTTGCTTTTGCAATCTAAGTTGCAAAGATAGAGTGTGCAGGTGCGCAGGCTGTGTTTACCCGATTTATTTGGCCAGGAAAACTCTTTTCATGTACCATCCTCTGAAGTTAGAGGGTTCAATAAAACACACTTCGAGAAACAGTAGACTCCCTAAGTTTTAAGATTTCTTCCAGCTTTGAAAGTGTGTGGTTCTGTGAATATGCTAAAAGCTACCCGAGTGTCTGGTGCAGGCATACCTTGTTTTTACTGCCCTTCGCTTGACTCCGCTTTGCAGACGGTGTGTTTTATACAAACTGAAGGTTTGAGGCCACCCTGGGCCTAGCAAGTCTATCAGCGCCATTTTTCCAAGAGCATTTGCTCACTTCATGTCTCTGTGTCACAGTTTGGTGATCCTTGCAGTCTTTCAGACTTTTTCTTTATTGCATTTGTTATGTGGATCTGTGGGTCAGTGATCTTTGATGCTATTATATAACATCTCAGATGACGGTTAGCATTTCTTAGCCCTAAAGTATTTTTAATTAAGGTGTGTACATTGTTTGTTTGTTTTTAGACAAAATGCTAGAGCACACTTAGACTATAGTGTATCGTAAATAGAACTTACATGCATTGGGAAACCCACAATTTCATATATCTCACTGCGTTGTGTTACTCACTTTGTTGCTGTGGTCCGGAGCTAAACCCGCATCTCCCAAGATGTGCCTGTATGTGGAATATATCTCAACAAAGCTTATAAAATGTTGTTGTCTTTTTTAATCTTCAAAACTAACTACCTGGGATTATTTCTACTTTTTACAGCTTGTTTTTAATTCCTCTTTGAAAGAAACCTGCAAAGCAGCTTGCCCATTTGACAGCCTTTGTAGAGAATGCCATTCAATTCTAGGGAAATGTTTCAAAGTCACTTTCCTGATTATGGCCTCTATTCGTTTCTCTCACACGAGCCTCTGTGCATATCAGGCTTCTCCATCTGTTTCCTAGGTTCTGTTTGTTTTGAATTGCTGTCTTTTTTGAGTAGTGTGACTACTCTACATTAGTGGATTCCATATTTCTGTGGCCTTTGTTTTTCTGAGTTAATGCTTTGCATTATCTTCTTCGGTGTTTGACAGCATCTTTTACATTAACACATTTACTTTAAATTTAATACTGTTCTTCATATAAATTTCTCTTCTGTAATTTTTAAAGGCAGCATGGTGTAACCGAAAAACCATGAGCTCAGCTCAAAATGGGCTTTCCCACACACTGGCTGTCCGAGCTTTCAGAGCGTGTGTCTTGTCTGGGAAAAAATAGGGCGGTGACTTCCACGTCAGCCTTAGGTAGTGTAACGTGGATACGATGAAGGGAGGAGCGTGTGGTGCTTGGCCAGGGCTTTTCTTATTCAGACAGAACTGTAGCTGTGCTGTAAATCCAGTAGGAAGCACTTTGCATCACAAACTTTGTCAAAATAATGTGCATAACTCTTGAGAGATGAAGAAACTCTTGTAGCTGGTGCATTATTTAGCTCCTCTACCATTAGTGGTGCTTTTGGTTACATAACTCACTTTCCGAGGGGATTGCTGTCCATTCATATGGAGGTGCTGAAAACATAATTACTATATTCCAGTATTTGTACGTGATCAGAGAGTGTTGCCTGTGATATGAAAGGCTTTCTGGGGGGTGCTAAAAGAAATCGAAAAAGGCCCTGCTCCAAAAGAAATTTAAAACTGAATTATGAAGAGGGCAGTGTGAATGCATGCATGACAAGGTTGTAAAAGGAAAGTGCGGAATGAGCAGGCATCCATTGTGGGTGGGGCTCGCTGGGGAGGCGGGGCCTGCGGGAGGGAGGCTGGCCAGGACGGAGGAGGAGGCCGTGGAGCTGGGGGGTGAGGGAGAGGAGTGCTGGCCCCGGAACTGGAACAGGTTCAGTTTCAGCACCTCCACCTGTAACAGTTGTATGGCCCTCAGCAAAGCACACTGTTATCTGACAGAGCCACGGAGATTTTTGTCATCTTAGCTGCCACGTGATGAGAGCACCACGTGTTAGGTTTTATGATGCCGATGGCGAGTCCAGAACAGGCTGGTTAAGGCGGCATTCTTTAAAGGCTCTGTCATCAGAACACACATTCTCAGCTACCTTGTTATGTCTAACCGATGCCTCTACCTTTGGGAACGCAGTGAATTACAAAGTACATCAACGGGCAGATAAAAGTCTTGCATTCCAGAAGTAACTGCTGTTTACCTTTTGCTACAGTGGAGTATTGACTGTAATCGCCAGCTGAAGATCTGTTTCTTCTAGTCATTTACAACAGGCTCTCGGGGAGTTCTCACGTCAGAAATTTGTGCAGACCGTGAAAGGACAAACGGAGATTCACAAAACATCCCAACCTACAGAAATCTGTGTGTGACTCACTGACCTGCGGTTTGCATGCGCAGGCAGCAGTAGCAGTGTTCATTGCGACCCCGTCCTTGGTGACTTGGTGACTTGCTGACTTGCTGAGCTCCCCGGCCGCATTTCCTAAGACAGGGCTCAGGTCTCTTTCATGTCTCCTGTTGCTCACATTGGGTCATCCCTTCCTTATGTGTGGAATTTTAGTAACCAGAAATTTCAGAGACCTCTTCTTAGGTTCTTTTTGCGTTTGCTCAACATTCTCTCTGTAAACACGCTGTCCTCATCAGCTGTTCCAAGGAGACCGATTTGCTCCAGTGTGGATTTCCGTTCCGTGTTGCTCATTTTCTTCCCTCCTTGGCCGCAGGAATCGTGTGCGCCTCGTTTTCCTCCAGGCTCATTGGCCGGTCCTCGCCCGTCTCTTTCGCTGCTTCCTGCTCAGCAGCCCCGACTCCAGTCAGCGTCCCCTGAGGGTATAAACAACAAATTATTCCCGAGAGTTCACAGTTGTGTTGGTTATGAAGTCTGGCACTGAAATCTGGTGCTATCGACTAAAATGTAATATTCTTTGTTACATTGTGTGCTCGTTAAAAGAAAAAAACGTTGTAATTTAAGCATTTTTAATGAACGATCCCATTGAAAGACATGGCGTTCCAGTGAACTAGTTGTTTACATAGTTCTAGAGCACAGAAAATGCTGGCAATGTTTTCACAAGTCAGCAAATTCTGACATTACCTGATACCATATCACAGAGGCGGGCACTAAAGGAAAAAGGATAGGGCAACTTCATTCAAAATATAGAAACTATGAATGACATTGGCAAATCAAATCCAACGATGTCGTTTTGGAGGGCATATACTGGCCTAGGAGCACGTACCCCACGAGGGCAAGTGTGGCTCGGCCTCGGGAAACGCACCTCTGCCCTTCCCCACGTTAAGGAGGC
The DNA here is from genome assembly GCA_004027735.1 of Carollia perspicillata. NCBI lineage: Eukaryota > Metazoa > Chordata > Mammalia > Chiroptera > Phyllostomidae > Carollia > Carollia perspicillata. The sequence goes on along the minus strand of PVKM010018902.1, from coordinate 815 downwards.
TGCCGGTGGGGCCACGGCGGCCTGTCAGTGGAGGCCCGAGAGCGGCACCGAGTGGACTGTGCTGTGGAACGCCAGGCACGCCAGCAGCTAGTGAGAAGTAGAAGGGAGCTCTGTTTGGTAAAAACGGCACCTACTAAAAATGTGTAACAACCTAAACGGTGCCACTTCAGAACATCCTTCTTACAGGCGGATAAAGCAAAGATGCACGCTGTACCTGCTGACGTTCGGTGTGTTACCCCGGGGTCCTAGCCAGTTAGTTAAGTCTGTTGTAAATTATTTTTTTGAAATGTAAAATAGCCGTCGTTACTTACAAATGACCGAATGATCCCTGGAAAACCCAAGAAAAAAACGAAATCAGTTAATGAGAATTCATGGGAGTGTAATAATATGACATACGTAAAGTCAGTGAGCAAAAATCCAAGGTTTTCCTACACCCCAGCGAGGTCCACTTAGGAAGTAAGCTGGAGAAGCACATCCCTTTGCAGTTGCTGCAAGCGTTATGAAATGCCCGAGGGTGCACCTACCAAGAAAGAAGTCCCGAATAATGAAAAGTGCGCCGTGTCGCTGTAGTAACAGGGCAGTACCTATCAATTACGCGGATTTTAATTTGGCAGTAAGTGTGCTCCATTGAATTTGGCAAAGACTTGTGCTTTTGTTCTTGATGGTTTCCTCTGGAGGCAGATAAAGCGAGCCAGCGTTTTTCTCATTTTGCCAATGAGGAAACTGAAGCGTTAGGTAGTTTTCGCGACAGCGTGTCGATGTGTGAGATGTGTGAGGCACGAGACAGAAGCGTATGTTATGAGGTGCTCACTGCC
>PVKM010018901.1:0-24671 GCA_004027735.1 Carollia perspicillata | reverse complement strand
TCCTCTTGTTGGATTCAAACTAGCCAAACCGGTTTTTCTGGTCTTGCTGGCTGCAGAAGACTGGGAAGTGATTGGCGTGGCAATTTTCCTCTCCTGCCATTCACGCAGGTTGCCTTCCAAGCACTGTCCTAGCCGCTAGTTTGATTCCTTTCCTAATATCCTCCACGTGGAAGTCTTGATTCTCTTCTGATGCCTTCTCCCTTTGGTGGTTACCTCCAGACACTGGGGAGCAGCGGTGCCCACTCACTTAGGTTGGCGCCAAATGCCTCCCTTCCCAGGGAACCTGGGCCCAAAGTCTCCCCTCCCAGCGCCGCTGGGATGGAGTCACTTCTCCCTCCCCCCATGCCTGGCTGGGCTGGGAGTCAGTCTCAGGGGGTCACAGCAGATTCCTCAGCCCTTCTGTTTGATAAATTCCTTCTATTCAAGCCTGGCGTCCGTCTAACCCAACTCTCTGGCAGCTGGCAACTCCGACTTCTGTAGTCAGTGCGTGCCGCCCGCGCTGACCGACTACCAGCTCCAGGGGTGCGCCGCAGCCCCGCGCGACCGCGGCCGAGCTGGCTCCAGGGGCGCTCCACAGCACCACTCGTCCGCGGCCGAACCGGCTCCGGGTGCTCCGTAGCCCCGCGCGTCCACGGCCGAGCCTGCTCCGGGGGGCGCGCTGCAGCCCCGCGCTTCCGCGGCCATGCCAACTCCGGGGGCGCTCCGCCGCCCCGCGCGTCCGCGGCCGACCGATTGGCTGGCTCTGGGTGCCGGGCTCTGGGCACCCAGCGCTGGCTTCCCAGACCCCCCGGACCTCCTCGTTGCTCCCGCGACCTTAGTGTCTTGAAATATCCTTCTTACCGTCTGGTTTCTGGTTTTTCAGTGTCCGCTACCGCTTTGTGGATTCTCACTTTCAAATACGCTGCAATACTGTTGTCTGTCTGCTCTGTTCCTCCATGAATTAGCTAGTTTTTCCTCCTTTGTGTAGGGGGAAGTGAAATCTGCTCCCTCCTACTCTGACGCCATCTTCCCTTCTCCCAAACTATTTTTATGAAGCCAGCATCATCCTAATCCAAAACCAGATAAAGACACAACAAAGGAAAGAAAACTAAAGGCCAATATTGCTTATGAACATACACACTACAATTGTCAAAGAAATATTGGAAAACCACATCCAAAAATACATTTAAAAAGATCATACACCATGACCAAGTGAGATTAATCCCAGGGATGCAAGGATGGTTCGATATTGGCAACTCAGTAAATGTAATACATCACATAAACAAAAGCAAAGACAAAAATCACATGATCATGTCAATAGATGTGGAGAAAGCATTTGATAAGGTATACCACCAATTTATGATAAAAACACTCAGCAAAGTGGGAATAGAGGGAGCATTCCTCAACATAATAAAGTCCCTGTATGAGAGACCTACACTCAACATCATACTCAATGAGCAAAAACTAAAAGCTTTTCCACTAAGATCAGGAACAAGACAAGGTTGTGCATTTTCACCACTTCTATTCAACACAGCATTGGAAGTTTTAGCCACAGCAGTGAGACAAGACAAGGAAATAAAAGGCATCCAAATTTGAAAGAAGGAAACAAAACTGTCACTGTTTGCAGATGGCATGATAGTGTATATAGAAAATCCTGTAAACTCCACCCAAAAACTGCTCAACCTAAAAAATGAATTTGGCAAAGCAGTGGTATACAGTCAATATCCAGCAATCAAAGGTGTTTTTGTATACCAACAATGAAACAGCAGAAGCAGAAATCAAGAAAAAAACCCATTTGATATAGCAAAAAGAAAAATAAAATACATAGGAATAAACCTAACCAAAGAGATAAAAGACCTGTATGCAGAAAACTACACAATACTGAAGAAAGAAATCAAGGAAGATACAAACAAATGGAAACATATATTGTGTTCATGGATTAGAAGAACTAACATCATCAAAATGTCCATACTACCAAAGCAATTTACAGATTCAATGTAATACCTTATAAAGTACCAATGACTTATTTCACAGACATAGAACAAACACTTCAGAAATGTATGTGGAAGCATAAATGACCATGAGTAGCTGCTGCAATTTTGAGAAAGAAGAGCCAAGTAGGAGGGATCACAATACCTGATATCAAACTGTATTATAAGGTGACTGTAATCAAAAGAGCCTGGTACTGGCATAGAAAGAGGCACATGGACCAGTGGAACACAACAGAGAGCCCAGAAATAAACCCAAGTCTCTACAGTCAATTAATCGACAAAGGGAGCAACAACATAAAATGGTGTAAAAATTGCCTCGTAAACAAATGGTGTGGGGAGAACTGGACAGCTGTGTGCAAAAAAAAGAAACTCTAGCACCAACTTATACCATACACAAAAATAAATTCAAAGTCAATAAAAGACTTAAATATAAGCCGTGACACCATTAAAATCCTAGAGGAGAACATAAGCAGGAAAATCTCAGATATCTCACGCAGGAACATTTCTACTGATATGTCCCCTAGAGCGAGGAATATAAAGGAAAGAATAAACAAATGGGATCTCATCAAAATAAAAAGCCTCTACATGGCTAAAGAAAACGGCATTATTGCCAATGATACCTCAGACAAGGGTTTAATCTCCAAAGTATACAAAGAACTTACACAACTCCACTCTAAGAAGATAAGCAACCCAATTAAAGAATGGGCAAAGGACTTGGACAGACATTTCTCCAAGGAGGACATACAAAGGATTTAGAGACACATGAAAAGATGCTCAATATTGCTAGCTTTCAGAGAGATGCAAATTAAAACCACTATAAGATACCACTTTACAGTGGTCAGAATTGCCATCAACAACAAAGCAACAAACAACAAGTGCTGGAGAGGTTGTGGAGAAAAAGGGACCCTAGTGCACTGTTGGTGGGATTGCAGTGGTACAACCACTATGGAGAACAGTATGGAATTTTCTCAGAAAACTGAAAATGGATCTGCCTTTTGACCCAGCAATTCCACTGCTAGGATTATATTCTAAGAACCCTGAAACACCAATCCAAAAGAACCTATGCACCCCAATGTTCCTAGTAGCACAATTTATAATAGCCAAGTGCTGGAAGCAACCTAGATGCTCATCAGTAAGTGAATGGATCAAAAAACTATGGTACATTTACACAATGGCATTTTATGTAGCAGAAAGAAAGAAGGAACTCCTACCCTTTGCAACGTCATGGATGGAACTGGAAAGCATTATGCTAAGCGAAATAAGAGAGCCAGTGAAAGACAAATACCATATGAACCATATGATCTCACATTTAACAGGAACCTAAACAACAAAACAAACAGCAAGCAAAGTACAACCAAAGACACTGAAATAGAGATGAGGCTGACAGTGACCAGAGGGGAGCAGGGGGAATTTCAGGGGAAAAGGGGTAAGGTTTCCAGGAAGAAGCATAAAGGACACATGGACAGAAACTAAGGGGGGTGGAAATCAGAGGGAGGTGGGAAGCATTGGGGGGGTGGACTGTGATGGGAGTAAAAGACAGAAAACTGTACTTGAACAACAATTAAAATAAAATGATATATATATATATATATATATATATATATATATATATATATATATATATATATATATATATTTTAGAAAATATTAGAATAAGTCTTTCAGAACTCCATAGCACTTGTATCATAGTTTCCTTTGAAGAAAAATAAAGTCATAGTTAATTGAACAAAAGCAACACTACCACCATCAACAATAAAGCTTAGCAATAAATCCAGGTCAAACACTGGGAAAGCTAGCTTCTTGTAACTAACTTCATTACCTGCATTCACATGGTCAGACACAGAGTACACTCTATGAGTGGTCAATTGCCTATAGATACTGTGATTTAAATGCCAGTAAAAAATCCAGGTATATTACTAATACCACTTCCATGTAACTGAGAAGTATCCAAAATTGATCAAATAGGTCATTTCTTCACCCAAGACACATTTTCACCAGAAAGGAAACACGTCAAACCCTCTCACTTGTCATTAACACTATAGAGTGAGTGAGCTCCCTAAATCTTGTCCAGATGTTACGATTTTCCAGAGGGTGTGGTTAAATTCTTGGGTGGGATACTGAGCAGCAGATATAACAGTTACGGTGGGAACATTCTGGTGTGAAAACAGCTCCGAAAATGCAGACTAAGGACACTGAATCTACTACCCCAAATTAATGGTGGTTGGTCCTGCTTACCAAAACTTCGGAACATGGTGGGTTTTGTTTTAGTAACCTGAGCTTCTCAATAAGCAGTTTGCAAGTCTGTTCAAAGTTTTGGCGAAAGTATGTCCAAAAAACATCTGGATCTGATTTCCTGCAATATATTCAAAGCTCTACTCATAGATTTCTTAACCTCACTTTCTATATATATATATATTTGTTGTTTGTTGTTGTTGTTCCAGTATAGTTGTCTCCATTTTCCTGCCACCACTTTTCCCTGCCCCACCCACCACCATCTCCCATGTCCACTCCTTCCCCCCTTTGGCTTTGTCCATGGGACCCCTATACATGTTCCTTGACAAACCTTTACTTTCTTTCCCCCATTATCACCCTCCCACATGCCCTTTAGTTACTCTTAGTTTGTTCTTTATTCCAGTGTTTCTGGTATTATTTTGCTTGCTTGTTTGTTTTGTTGATTAGGTTCCTCTTACAGGTGAGATCTATGGTATTTGTCTTCCACTGTCTGGCTTATTTCTTTCTTTTACAAGGATCTCTTTATATCAACATTTCATTTCCACTGTCTCTTTTTTTTCCTCTGTAATTTAAACATAATTTATATTTTCTTGATTATTATACATTAACTTATAAACACTCTCTACTTCCTGTAACCTCTTGGTAAATGTCAATACTAGAACACCTTGAGTAGACAGGTTATTATCCATCTCAAAGACAGATATCATAACTATAAAGTTATGGAACATGTTATGTCTGCAAATGGCTCTCTCTAAAGCCTCTAACAAATGCCCTCTCTTTGCCTTAAGATATTGACAGTTCTATTGAGTAGCCAGTAGAAATTTTTCAACATTTAAAAAAATTATCCTTTATTTTTAGAGAGAAGGGAAGGAGGAAGAAAGGGAGAGAAACATCAATGTGTGTTTGCCTCTCATGTGCCCCCTAGTGGGGACACAGTCCACAACCCAGGCATGTGCCCTGACTGGGAATCAAACTGGCAACCCTTTGGTTTGCAGGCTAGTGCTCAATCCAGTGGACCACACCAGCTGGGGCAGATTTTTCTACATTATAAGAAAAGGAAATTGCTTAAAAATAAACACAGCCAGATCCTTTAATGAAGATTTGGAAATCTCAGAGGTCAGATAAAGTTTCCTGAACCCAGGCCTATAGGAAAAGCCTGGAAAAGAATATGTTAGGTCTACATGGGAGGTTTTGGTGCTAAAATACACATTCTAGGTATAAAGGGATGCCAATATCCATCCTTTGTATTTTGGTATTTAAGCCTCTATCTAAATTAGCTAGGTACAAATCTGGGTGCCTGATAGAGATTACCTCTCAGACCATATGTCACTGGAAATATCTCATTTACTGGTTGTCTTATCTTAGAAATTTTGGGGTAAGCTGCCTGGTGGGATTGCAGTAGTCCTCTGTACTTTAATTTGAGTTTCTGGTCAACCCTTCTTAATAATCAATCCTACTAACAATAAAACACTTACTACCAGTTTATAAATATTTATGTTCAGTCATATTACACATGAACTGTGTAAGCCAGGATAAAATTGGAAATTCTTTTTAAAATGCTTTGCTTTGTTTAATGCTAATTTAATTCAAATTTTACTCAACAACTTTTACTAAAACAGCTAGCATGACATAATGAGTTTGCAGAGGCAGTACTATGGTGTACAACCAAGTCTATTTAACGCTATGAGCTGTATTGAACTTGATAAGCAAACATTGTGATTATGTAGCCAAACATTTTTAACTGTATCAACTCAAATTGATCTAAAACGCTATCTTAAATAAATGCTATAGCCTTGTAGATATATGACCAATAAAGGAAATCTAAGACTCTTCAATTTCCAAGTTGCCAATTACTTCATTTTCTGTGACTTCAAATGCCCATGAATTAATTTACCACTAGCAATAGTTTTTAGTATACTAACAATATCATAGTCATTAACATTAGCATTCTAGTGAAAAAGGATGCTGTAAACTGAGTAACAAGTGTTTCTGAAATTATCTTTGGGTATATATAACATGATAAATTAGGCATAGTCCCTGAATTTAAAATATTTATGTTCTAAGAAGAAAACAATCACAGGTAATAAAATTATATGCTGTGGAACTATATTGGGCAAGGTTAATAATTATGTTGATTAAGATGTAGTAGAACTAACATTAAATGTCTCAGATAGAATAACCACTGACAATAAAAACACCACCAAAATAGCAAGTCTAATTTATTAACGAATAACAAATAAATTTTATCTCACATGTCAACTGTGGTCAGTTGGTAGTTAATAATTGGAATTCTTGAGAAATATTTTATGGCCACATGTGTACTCAGAAGGAAAGAGTAGTATAAATGGTTGGCAATGGCTGCCATAGGTATAAGGAATGGAAATGGTAGCACAAATGTCAGTTGTATTCCATCCTTTCTCTATTGAAATGGTCTTTGTTCAATCTCATTTCCCCATACTATTACCATAGAGCAGGGGCATCAAACTCATTTTCACCATGGGCCACATCAGCCTTGCAGTTGCTTTCAAGGGGCCAAATGTAATTTTAGGATTGTATAAATGTAACTACTCCTTAACAGTTAAGTGAGAGCCTGGCACTGCCACCAGGTAGAAACAAGGTGCTGGGCCAGATAAAACAAAGTGGAGGGCCTTGTGTTTGCCACCTGTGCCATTAAGAGGAGATTACATTACCTTAATACCTTAGAGTCATTAAGTGGAGAAAACATAAGCAAGAGAGTATGTTTACCAACAGAAGATAGGGCTTGGTTAGTCTATAAAGACTTTTCTGGAGAAAACCCTTCATAAGAAGTATTTATTTTTTGTACAGAAGTCAAAGAATTTTGTAAGTAGAACTGAGGTTCACTACCGCAGTTGAAAAGTCAAGTTATTGTTCTTATTTTATGTATTCATTGGTTGATTTTTTTACACCTACAACTTTGGTGTATTGGGACAGTGCACTAACCAGCTGAGGTACCCCAACAAGGGCAAATTCTTTAAGCCAGTGGTCAAGGTCTGAAAACTACACTTACTGTGTGTGAGTGCTCCATGGTTTAAAAGCAGTGTTGGGCAATTTTTAAACAAAATTTCATTGGAACACAGTCACTCCCATTTGTTATGTATTGCCTATGGCTGCTTTCATGATACAAGAAGAGATTTGAGTAGTTGCCAAAAGTGGTATAGGGTCACCTAGCTTTCTTAAAATGCAGATTCTTGGGTCAACACCAAATCCACTGAATGACACTCTTAAGGGGTCAAAAATATGTACTTTACCAATCATTACAACTTATTCTGAAGCATATTAAATTTATAAAACCCTTTTTTGTGTCACAAATTTATAAGTACAGTCAGAATCAAATGACTTGTTAGTAATCGTTGCCTGAAGCACCTTTAATCTGCCTAATTGATGAACTATTTTCATTGTGTTTCTAGAGCCAAACAGGAATTTCACTTGTTTTTTCCCAAATATTCAAAATTCTAACAATGTTGAGTTTCAGCTATAACTCATTTTTAACTTAAAGCTTGTTTTCACAATTTTTGATCATTATACAAATTTATGTAATCTCATTTTTATTTAGTATCTCCATACCATTAGACCAAGTGCTAAGTAGTGAATCATTTTTGTGATTAAAAGGTAAGGTGTAAGTTAAGACTCTTGAATTCTTATTCTAATCTTATTTTTTTATATTCCAAGGCTTTCTTCAGTGTAGTTTTGCATGGCTTTTCTTTCAGATCAACATATATGTATATATTTTTTGGATTGAGTTTTTGTTTTTGGGGTAGACTTTTCTCCATCTAATTCATCAGACTGCCTCTAGGGAAAGGATAAGCACAGATTTTACCAATTTAGAGGAGAAAAAAACAAACAAACACAGTCCATAAAGTTTCCAAGCCTCTCAGACAGATCAGAATTCTCAAGGCAACTGACCTTTTTATACTCATTTTACATAAATCATGATAATCTTGGGAATAAGAAAATAAATAATGGCTAAGCACAAATAGCTAGTTCTATAATAATACTACGCTCCAAAGTGCACAGATCAGGAGACTATACAAATGTACTCATAGATTTATTATTGACTAAACCTCGAAAGTATGGTTTAAATTCTTTCTGCTTTAATTATCTATCAAGTATGTATGTTGGAAGTTATAAATACTCTTGGTTAGTATTATTTGCTAAATGCAAAGGTAAATTGAGTAAACCTTGTTGTTGTTGCAGAGATGAATGAAAGAAACAGGAGATGCAAAGTGGAGGTGGAGTCAAGTGACTGCTAAAAATTTAGAAGGGTTCTCAGACAGAGATGGCTGCTGCTGTCAGGGTCTCTAAGGAAAATTGTTACTGAAATTATCAAAGCAAATGGCATTTAGGTGAAGTAAACCTGATTTAGCAATATGATCACCCAGGAATGAAAAACAAAGCTGAGCATTAGTGAAATTCAGTTTCAACAGAGAAAGGAAAAATTACAATCTTTATTTGTATAGCTGGAGTTTGGAGCTAGGGAGTTTGTACAACTCACACAAATTTTAAACCATTAGTGTCTATATGTAAGAAATTTGAGGCCTTTAAAATAATTCATATTTCAATTTATTTAGTGTATCAAATATTTTTCTTTTTCTATTGAATTCATTGGCTTGACTCTGGTTAATATAATTATAGAGCTTTCAGAAGTACAATTTTGTAATACACCATAGTTATATTATATTGTATCTGTACCACCCCAAGTCAAATATATTTCCATCATCATTAATCTCCCCTTCACTCTCTCCTACCTCTCTTTACTCCTCTTTCCCTCTGGTAACCATCATACTGTTGTCTGCATCTACATGTTTTTTCCTTTATTTAATCCCTTCACATTTTTTACACCAATCTCCCTCCCCTCTGAAAGCTATCAGGCTGTTCTCTTTTTCTAAGAGTGTTTCTATTTTGTTAGTTTATTTTATTCATTAAATGTCACATATAAGTAAAATCATATGGTACTTGTCTTTCTCTGACTGGCTTATTTCACTTAGCATAATGCTCTCTAGGTCCATTCATGCTGTCACAAAAGGTAAGATTTCCTTCTTTTTATCGCTGAGTAGTATTCCATTGTGTAAATTTTTACTCACTTATCTACTGATGGGTACTTGGGCTGCTACCAAATCTTGGCTATTATAAATCATGCTTCAATGAACATAGGGGTTCTTAGATGTGAAATTTAATGAACAAACTGAATTAACAAGCAAAACAGAGAGACTCATACATAGACACCAGATGACAGCTAGTCAGAGGGGAGGTTGGGGGTGGAGGGATTGAACAAAAAGAAAAAGAACTCATGGGCATAGACACCAGTGTGGTGATTGCTGAGGGAGGGGTGAAGGTGGTATAAGGGGACTAAATGGTAATGGGAAAAAATACAATAAAAACTAAATCAAAAAAGAAAGATACCCTTGCTGGGTATACTCGGCTGTAACTTCTTGCTTATCATCACTTTGAATACTTAATGTTAATCCCTTTTGGCCCAAAATGTTTCTGTTGAGAAATCAGCTGACTGTCTATGGGATCTCCCTTTTAGGTAACTATCTTTCTATTGTGGCTTTTAAGATTCTCTTTTTGTCTTAACGCTTGATATTTTAATTATGATGTGTCATGGTGTGTGCCTCTTTGGGTCCATCTTGAGACTCTTGGTGATTCCTGGACTTGTGTGTGTGTGTTTTTTTTTAATCACCAGGTTAGGGACCTTTTCATTCATTATATTTTCAAATAGCTTCTTGATTCCTTGCTCTCTCTCTTCTCCTCCTGGTACCCCTATGATGCAGATGTTGTGATGTTTAATGTGATCCCAACTATCCCTAAATCTATTCTAATTTTTAATTTTTTTCTCTCTTTGCTGCTTTCAGTGGGTGTTTTTTTTTCTACTTTGTCTTTTAAATCACTGAATCAAATCTCTGCTTCATCCAATTGTTTATTCCTTCCAGTGCATTGTTCATTTCAGATATTGTATTCTTCATTTCTGACTTTTTAAAAATGTTTTTAATGTCCTTTTTCATTCTGTTGGGCATTCTTATAACCATCGCTTTGAACTATTTATCTGATACATTGCTTGCATCTGTTTCATTTTGATCTTTTTCTGGAGATTTCTCCTGTTCTATAATTTGGGGCCTTTTTCTTTATCTAACCCATTTTGCTGCCTCTTTGCATTTTTTCTATGTATTAGACAGATTTATGACTCCCAGGTTTTGTAGGGTGGCCTTATGTAGTAGATATCTTGTGGTGTCCAGTGGTTCAGTTTCCTTGATCATCTAAGCTGGCTACTCCAGGAATGACCCTTGTGTCAGTTATGTGGGTCATTCTGTCAAAATTAGGCTTGATTGCTTTTGGCCCATTCATTCAGGGTATTGGCACAGGCTGGCTGAATGTGAGACTCAACACTGACCATGATGCATGAGGTGCTGTTCAGGTCCTGACCACATGAATAAGAATTTGCCTCAGTAGTGTTTGGTGCCGGTCAAAATCTCCCTTTGGATATACTGCTCGTGAAGCTTATTGGATCGTACTCTGATGCTTTCTGAACGTGGAATTTGGTGTCTTGTTTCTAGGTAGTGACGGTTGCAAATCAATGTAAGATGATGCTTCTGACTAGCACTTGGCCACTCTGACATCTGTTTGAGTTACAAAGGGATTCACTGTTTGTGGCTTTCTGTGCTGGACCCTGGCATGTGTGAAAAAAAACAAGCTGCACACTAAGCCTAGATTTTACTGACACCAGGCTTGATAGCTTGTCAGCAAAATTTCCAAGATAACTGGAGATATGCCTCCTTCTGCTTCTGCCCACCAGCCACCTGTTAGCCTCTGTCACTGAAGGACTCTGACTGTACTCCTCAGCATGGTGTAAGCTCCACAGATGGTGCATTATGGACCCCAAAGGCTTTTGCTTTCCCACAGACTGATATAGCAAGGGGATAGTGGTCCACTCAAGGAAGATGGTATCTGGTATGGGAGAATGACAGCATCAGAGTCTTGGTAGCTCTGTCTAAGTCTCTCTCCAGAGCCATAAACCCCATACTTTCCTCATGAGACTATAGACTGCTCTTCTGTACCTCTGCTGAAGCTCAGAGCGAGTGACTGTGAATACAGTGTTGTGCCTTCGCCCTTTAAGAGGGTCCCTGTCTCCCCAGAAAACTATTTCTCCTTGGTTAACAGTAACACTGATGATTTTTCACAGCCAGATGTTATGTGGGTGCCCATTCCCAGCTCTGGTGCTCTAGGCTGAATATCACAGCTTGGGTTTTAGACTCCTCGCTTCTAAGCAGGAACAGCCAGCAGTTGAGATTTTCCTCCAGATCCTCATCACTGACTGTGGGAATAGGGTCAGCCCTTTTTGCTTCTCTGACCTTCTAACCAGTCTCAATGTGGCTTTCTCTATAAATTCTTGGTTATACTATTTCTCTTCGGCTAGTCTTTAGTTGATTATTTAGGGTGATTGTTTTATAATTTAGTTGTTAATTCCAGTTTGATCCTAGGAGGTGGTGAGTGTAGCTTCCACCTTCTTTGCCGCCCATTCGAATCTCTCTAACAATTTTATAGAAATCCAAATTGCTGTTTGGTGAAAAATAAAGAGATGGTACTTCAAGATTTTGTGTTTCATGAAAACTCCTCTGCTCTCTCTCTGGATTTCCTAACATAGAGCCATGTGCTCAATAAACACTTGTTGATCTGAAATGAATGAACTGACTACAGAAGAAAGAACAAAGTGCTGCAATTTACAAAAGTTAGGTTGGCCAGACTTGTCTTGGGACCAAGACAAAGTATAAATAAATTCTGTGGGGGAGATGGCAGCAAGATAGGTGGGAGTGGAGTCAACTTCCCCCTGTGCATGGGCAAAACACTTAGCTGATTTTCTGAGGAATAGAGTGAATAGCCCATGGTATCCCAGCATATATGAAGGTTGGAGACCAAAAATTGTACAGGACATTGAAAAATTATATGGTAAGGAGAGTGTTCCAGGACAATAAGGTCTCTGGGACCAGTGCGGGGACCAAGATGGCTGAAGCTCCAGGCCTGGCACCCATGAGGTCTGCCACAGGATTCATGGGAGAGAGCCAGGTCAGTGGCTCTCTCCCCTGCCAAAAAAGGTTTAAGTAGTACCAGGACGAACCTGGAAGCCTGAAGTAACAGGGGGGCAATATGTACGAAGTGGCAAATACACAGGGGTGGTGTGCACCCAATGAGACTGTGGACACCACGTGGGGAGAGTTGAGGTATGTGACAGATCCTGATATGGATAGTCCCCACTCTGATTGGAGAGTTGGGCTGTGTGAGAGGCCAAGTGGTTGGTTGGAGCATGAAGCTTGAGCAGGAGGAGTTTTTCAAAAAGAAAAAGGGAAAAAAGAGGCACTCAGCAGCTGTTTGGGGATTTTCCTGCAAAAGCGGCCCTAGCCTCCTGTGCCTCTACCCCCACCTGGCTGCTTGGAGATCCCTTGGTGGCTCAAAAGGCCCTGGCCTCACACCCAAATCCCAGGGAAGGTGCACACCTGAACCTATGGGACCAGTGGCTGCCTGACCCACTATGCCTTCAGGCCCAGGAAGGAGAGCATCTGACTCCACTGCCCAGAGACACCTCACACCCAACACCTGTGCCCCAGGGGAAGCAGCAGAGGAGATGCACACTTGCATCTGAAGCTCCAGCCAAGGGGGCACCCCTGCACTTCAGGGGCAACTGGATCTCTAGGAGGAAGACAGAGATGCCCCCACAGAGGATAACTGCAGGGCTCAGGTTGTCAACAATCCCCAGAAAAACTTAACTCAGTGTGGAGGCTGAACTAGCCTGAAGGGGTGCTGGGAGTTCCTAGCATCTAGGACAGTGAGGAGTGAGAAGGTGGTGTGTGAACTGCCCCTAATTGGTGCACCTCAAGGACAGTACCACTGGTGGACTTAAGGCATAGGCTGAGCACAGAAAGGCACTGGGGGCTGGGCAGCAAACTGAGGAACAAGGTTGGGGGCTGGGCAACTGCAAAGAGTACAGTTCAGGAAGGAAAAAAGTGAAACTAATTTCCCCCTCAGCCTGCTGCAGCCAGGAAGACCAGCAGAACTGGCTGAGCCAGTCTGAAACCAGCAGAGGGCTCTGCCGCAGCCCGCTGCGGCTATGGTGGTCGTGAGTCAGGGCGGTGGATTGATTAATAATAATGGAGAGGGTCAATTACTCTTGCTGGTAAAAGACAAGTTTATTGTAATGGCTGGAGCCTTTTTATGCAAGCCACAAACAAAAAACAATGAGTGACCTTAAGAGTTACATCTTTGGTACATGACGCATATGCCAAGACTATGTTTCTTCTTGCATACGGGAATAATCAGATAGCTAGCAGTTGGGAGGTAGTCAGGACTCAGAACAGCCTTGAGGCCAGAAACCAGGTTCCTGTCACCACTCCCGCAGTGAGAAACCCTTTCCTTGACCCCTTATGGCCGCTGGGCCCCTACAGGGCTCTTTTATTTATTTTTTTAGGTAATTTTTTTCTTTTAACTCCTTCCTTTCTTTCCTTCTTTGTTTTTTATTCCTTTTTCCTCCCTTCTTCTTTTTAATTCCCACAAGTGACACAATAGAACCTGGAGCTGTGAAAATACCAGAGATGGACCAAAAGAGGGGTCATCCCAACAGCTGAGACAGTGAGACAAATTTCACTTCGTTGTTCCAGAGAACTTGCAGGTTATTGTATATTTGTATTATTTTATTTCATTATTCTTACATATTTTAGTTTATTAGTATTTTTTGTATTTCTCTTCTTTCTGTTTAGTCTTCTTGCTTGGCTTTTTAAATTGCGTTGTTTGACTGGTTTCCCTTGTTCTCTCTTTCATAGTATATTTTTAATTTACCATCTTTCTGGTCACTTGTATTCCACTAGCACACTACTCTAGGTCCTATACTTCCTATTCTTGTTATCCAGATCACATACATTCTGTCATATGAGTGTCACTCCATTACTATTGTAAAAAATTGCTGTTTCATACAATTGTGAACACCACAAAACACCCCTCCCAGATCTTAGCCCACTTCACTGTTTCCTGAAGTTTACTACAGTTGTGGTTAACTCTATTTTCACACACTACACCTATTTTCTATCTTTTACTCTCAGTTTACCTCATAATCTGAACTCTCACAAGCTCACTGCTTCCTAGATCCAACTCACAATCCTTCCCCCTCTAACAAGAATCTTGTCTTCTTCCCATTATTTCTAAAAGGTGGCCAGTTAGGTGAAATATCACAGTTAACACAATACATATCCAAAGTACCCCCTATCTCTTCTCTATGGGTTGGTACTTCAAATACCATAGAATATACTCCCACTGTCTTAAACCATTTTGCCTTCCTTCTCCACCTGATCACAAAAAAAAGAGTAGGTGGGAACTGTGAAAACCAGGATACCTGCTGAAGCAGGAAACCCACCAACAAAGGAACTACCAACAAATAACAACAGAAGAAGATGAGGAAGGGACTGAAAGTCACACCAGTTCAACCCAGGACCAATCTGGAAATACAACTAAAAGATGGAGAAATTACTCAGAACAAACAACTGAACAAGAGCGAGAGAGAATCCTCAAAACCTTGTACAATCAGAAGAACCAGCTCCAACACATCCTGCCCAACCTGAAAAACAGAAAATTGAAGACATGGAGGATGGTGTGACCATCAGTTTACCAGCTGGTGGGAAGGATCCACCAAAGAAAGACCCAACAACAATAAAAACCCATAGAAATATAAAGAAGCAACATAAATGACAGCCCATGACCAGCGAGCTCAGGAGATCAAGGTGATAGCACCACTAAATCTTACAGGTCTTCTACCATAGAAGTTCACACCAGAAACACAGGGAGTCAGAACAAATGAATTTAAAAAGCAGAGGCTAATAAGGAGAGTCTCACAAACAATGGGAAGAAAATGAAATGATCCCAAATGAAAGGAAAGGAGGAAGCCTCAGAAAGAATGCTAAATGAAATAGAGGCAAGTCAGCTATCAGATATTGAATTCAAAGCATTGGTTATAAGGAAGCTCAATGAGCTCACAGAGATTTAGCAAACACCACAGGGAAACTACAATGAAATCACTGCAAACTATACCTACATGAAAAAGGAAATAGAAAATATCAAAAAGGGCCAAGAGGAAATGAAGAATACAATTTCAAAACTGAGGAACACATTAGAAGGAATCCAAAGCAGGCAAGATGAAGCAGAGGATTGGATCAGCGAGCTGGAGGACAAGGTAGAAAGAAACAACCAGAAAGAGCAAGAAAAGGAAAAGAGGCTCAGGAAGAATGAAGGGGAATTAAGAGAAATGCAGGACAACATGAAACATAATAATATCCACATAATAAGATACCAGAAGGAGAAGAAGAGCAAGGGATAAAAAACCTGTTTGAAAAACTAATGATGAAAAACTTCCCTAATTTGATGGAGGAAAGGCACACAAATACAGGAAACACACAGAATACCAAACAAAAGGAACCCAAAGAGGCTCACTTCAAGACACATCATAATTAAAATGACAAAACTCCAAAACAAAGAGAGAATCTTAAAGACAGCAAAAAAGAAACAAGATGTAACATACAAGGGAGCCCTGACAAAACCAGCCATAGACTTCTCCATGGAAATGCTCCAAGCCAGAGAGGAATGGTAAGAAATATTCCAAGAAATGAGAACCAGAGGCCTGCAACCAAGACTACTTTATCCATCAAGGCTCGCAATGAAAATGGAAGGCCAAATACAGAGCTTCCCAGACAGAAGAAGTCTCAAAGAATATATCTCCTCCAAACCAGATTTGCAAGAGATGCTTAAGTATCTGCTTTAAGAACAAGAAGAAAAACATTGAAAGAGAGAGGGACACAGATACAAAAAATGGCTTTGAAGAAGTACCTGTTAATAATAAACTTAAATGTAAATGGAATAAATGTCCCAATCAAAAGACAGAGAATAGTGGAATGGATAAGAAAACATGACCCACACATACGCTGCCTACAAGAGACCCACCTCAGAATAAAATACCTACACAGACTGAATGTGAATGGATGGAAACAATATTCCCAGCAAATAGAAAAAAAAAGATGGGGTAGCAATACTCATATCAGACAAAATAGACTTCAAAAAAAGAGCCATAAAAAGAGACACCGAAGTTGACTTCATAATACTTAAGGGAAGAATTCATCACGAAGATATAAACATTGTAAATATGTATGCATGCAACATAAGAACACACAAACACATAAAGAAAATCTTGGAGGACTTCAAGAAGCATATTGACAGCAACACAATTACAGTAGGGGATTTTAACAGCCCACTGTCAAAACTGGACAGATTTTTCAAACAAAATATCAACAAAGATACTGTGGCATTGAACAATGCCCTAGATGAAAGGAAATTAAGATTATATATATATAATATATAATATGCATACATATTATATATACATATTATACATATATATTATATACATGTTACATACATTATATATAATGTATATATATTATATTATATTATATTATATTATATTATATTATATTATATTATAATTATATAATATTATAATAATATAATATTATATAATTATTATAATATAATAATTATATAATATTATAATAATATAATATAATATCAGAACATATCATATTATATTATATTATTACGTTATATATTATAATATTAATGTATTATATATGTATATATAATACATTATAATATTATATTTAATGTATAATGTATATTACATTATAATTTATAATGTATATTATATATAATACATATTATATATATATATAGAGAGAGAGAGAGAGCGCCATTCATCCAAAAAAAGCAAAATACACACTCTTTTCAAATGCACATGGAACATTTCTGAGGTAGACCACATGGTAGGGCACAAAGCAAGCCCACAAATTCAAGAAAATGGAAATACATCAAGCATTTCTCCAACCACAAGGGACTGAAACTAGAAACCATCCTCAAGAAAAAAAAACCAAAACACACAAACTCATAGAGATTGAATAGCATACTATTAAGCAATGAAAGGGTCAAGAATGAGATTAAAGAAGATATCAAAAGTTTCTGGAAACAAAAGAAAATGAACTCACAACAATCCAAAACTTATGGGACACAGCCAAGGCAGTCCTGAGAGGGAGCATCATAGTGATACAGGCCTACCTGAAAAAGATAGAAACATTTCAAATAAACACCCTAACCCTACGCCTACAAGAACTGGAGGAACAACATCAAAGACAACCCAGAACAGTAGAAGGAAAGAAATAACCAATATCAGAGAAGAATGAAATGACATAGATAGTACAGAAACAATTCTAAGGGTCAATTAATCCAGGAGGTGGTTCTTTGAAAAGATAAACAAAATGGAAAAGCCTTTAAGTAGACTCATCTATTTAAAAAAAGAGAGGACCCAAATAAATACAATCAGAATTACAGAGGAAAGATGACAACTGATACTACAGAAATACAAAGGATTATATTTCTATAAAGAACTCTATGCCAAGAAATTTGAAAACCTAGGTGAAATGGACAAATTTCTAGAAAAATATAGTTTTCTAAAACTCAGTGAAGAAGCACAAAGCCTGATGATGAAATTGAAGCAGTAATCAAAAGCTTCTGACACGCACAAGCCCTGGGCTGGATGGTTTCAGAGGAAAATTTCACAGATCATTTAAGGGAGAGCTATGCTGCATCCTTCACAGATTATTCCAAAAAAATTCAAGAAGATGGAAGACTCCCAAACTCTTTCTGTGAAGTCAGGATTATCCTAATCCCCCAAACAGATAAAGACATAACAAAGAAAGAAAACTTCAGGTCAGTATCACTGATGAACATAAATCCTAAAATCCTCAACCAAATATTGGCAAACTACATCCAGCAATACATTAAAAAGATCATATATCATAATCAAATCGGAATCATCCCAGGTATGCAAGGAAGGTACAATATTTGCAAATAAACAAACCTAACATATCACATAAACAAAAAGAAAGACAAAAATCATGTAATCATACCAGGAGATGCAGAAAAAGCATTTGATAAAGTACAGTGCCCATTTATGATAAAACATTCAGTGAAGTGGGAGTAGAGGGTGCATTCCTCAACATAATAGAGGCTATATACAGTAAACCCACAGCCAACATCATACTCATGGGACAAAATGTAAACATTTTCCCACTAAGATCAGGAACAAGACAAGGATGTCCACTGCCACCACTCCTCTTCAACATAGTATAGGAAGACTTAGCCACAGAAATGAGACAAGAAAAAGAAATAAAAAGTATCCAAATTGAAAAGAAGGAAGCAAAACTGTCATTGTTTGCAGATGAGATAATAGTGTACATAGAAAATCCTGTAGACTCTACCAAAAACCTACTCAACCCAATAAGTGAATTTGGCAAAACAGAAAAATATAGATTCAATATTCAGAAACTGAAGGTATTTTTGAACACTGACAATGAAATATCAGAAACAGAAATCAGGAAAAAATACCATTTGATATAGTAACAATAAAAATAAAGTACATAGGAATAAACTTAATGAAGGAGGTAAAAAAAACCTGTACTAAGAAAACCACAAAACACTAAGGAAAGAAATTAAGGAAGACACAAACAAATGGAAGCATATAACATATTCATGGATTATAAGAATTAGCATCATCATACTACCCAAAGAAATTTATAGATTCAACACAATCTATGCTTAAGTGCCAATGACATGTTTCACATATATAGAGCAAACATTTCAAAAATTTATATGGGACCATAAATGACCCCAAATATATCTACAGCAATTTTGTGCAAGAAGAAAAACATAAGAAGGACCACAATACCTGATATAAAACTGTATTACAAGGCCACTGTAATCAAAGCAGCCTGGTACTGGCATAAGAATGGACACATAGACCAATATAACAGAATAGAGAGCCCAGAAATAAACCCAAGTCTCAATGGTCAGTTAATATTTGACAAAGGGGACAGAAGCATTAAATTGAGTAAAAATAGCCCCTTTAACAAATGGTTTTGGGAGACCTAGATAGCTACATGGAAAAAAATGAAATTGAACCACCAACTTATACCATACACAAAAGTAATTTTAAGGTAGATAAAAGACTTAAATATAAGTCATGACACCATAAAAGTCCTGGAGAAAAACATCGGCAGGAAAATATCAGATGTTCCTCACAGCAATATTTTCACTGATCTGTCCCATAGAGCAAGGGACATAAAATAAAGAATACACAGCTTTTTAACTCATCAAGTTAAAAAGCTTCTGCATAGTTTTAAATAACACTAAAATGAAAAGAGATCCAAGAAAATAGCATTAAAATTAAAAGAGATGCAACTGTATGGGAAAACTTACTTGTTAATGATACCTCAGACAAGGGTTTGATCTACAAAACATATAAAGAACTCACACTACTCTACTCGAGGAAGATGAGCAACCCTATAAAAATGGGGAAAGTTTTGAACACTTTTCTAAGGAATACATACTGTGGTCCCAGAGACATATGAAAAGATGCTCAGAATCACTAACAAACAGAGAGTTGAAAAATAAAACCAGAATGAGATTCTACCTCACACCAGTCAGAATGGCCATCAGAAACAAATCAACAAACAGCAAGTGTTGGAGAGGATGTGGAGAAACAAGAAACATAGTGCACTGTTGGTGGGAATGCAGACTGGTGAAGCCACTGTGGAAAACAGTATGGGATTTCCTCACAAAGCTACATATGTAACTGCCCTTTAACCAAGCAACTCTACTGCTAGGATTAAATCCTAAGAATCCTGAAACACCAATCCAAAAGATCCTATGCACCCCAATATTCATAGCAGCACAATTTACAATAGGCAAGTGCCAGAAGCCACCTAATTGCCCATCAGTAATGACTGAATTAAAAAAAAAAACTGTGATACATTTAACATGATGGAGCAGAAAGAAAGAAGGAGCTCCTACCCTTTGTGACAGCATGGAGGAAACTGGAGATCATTATGCTAAGTGAAATAAGTGAGGCAGTGAAGTACAAATACCATATGATCTCATATTTAAGTGGAACTTAACAAGACAAACAAGCAAGCTAAACATCACCAGAGACATTGAACTTAAGAACAATTTGGCAGTAAGCAGATGGGAGATGTTAGGGGATAATGAAGGAAAATGGTAGAAAGGTTTTCAGGAACAACTATAGAAGACACGTTGTCATAACCAAGATGGGTGGAATCAAGGGAAGGAGTTGGAATGGCTGTGGTTCGGGGAGTGGTGGTGAGTAAATGTGTTGGGAACTGCCCTGCCTGGTTTCAGGAGCTTTAATCTCCCCATGGCTAAGGTTGAGTGAGTGACCTTCAGAACATAAAACACTAAGGAGACAAAGCTTATCTCACTGGCAGGAGCACTGCTTCTGCTCCTTTATCCACAACTGGCCCCCAATGCTTGATCAGTTAGCCAATGATGGGTAAGATTCCCCAAGGGTCGAACAACCTAAGACAGGCATGATCATGTGGAGGCCCCAGGGAAGGACTTGGGGGGACTATGGAGAAAGGGGGTGATGGACATTTGCCCCTCAGCTTTGACATAGCCTGAGTCCTCATTCTGTCTGTGAGAAGTCTCTTAATTCCTTGGCTATCTTGCCTCCTCTGCCTGACTTAAGACTGAAACAATGACAGAGGGTGGTGCATCCCTGTGCTGGAAAATGTGGGCTTCCCAGGAGATCAGGCCTGAGGAAGGATGTGTAAAATCCTGTGAAGTCTGCTTTGCTATGAATGCTCTCAATTAAATGATAAGCGTCCAAGAAGGAAGTGAGTTTGTTTCCCAAAGTTTTGTAGCCTTTTAGCTGATAGACCCTGACTCAGAATAATCCCTAATAGTTCTTTGTATACTGTCTATTGTTTGATCCTTACTGCCTGACAATGATTAATGAACTTTACCTGTATTCCTGCTCAAATTAAACTCAATAAAAGCTTGTCTAGGCAAGGGCACACGGCGTTCTCCCCTTGAGAGAGTGGCCAGGCCACTCTGCGGTGCTCCCCTGCCTTGAGGGAGTAGCTGTGCCATCCCTTTTCCTCCACGGGACTTGGTAGTCCATGTGAATTTGTCTTGTATCTCATCCATAACTCCACGGGCACTGCAAGCTGGTGACCATGTCATAAATGCAGACAACTGTACCTGTGAACAATAAAATAATTTAAAAATAAACAAGCAAGCAAATATATCCAGAGACATTGAATGAAGAACAAACTGACAGTTATCAGATGGTCAAGGGAAGGAAAACAGTGGAGGGAAGTAGGGGAACAGTTATCAAAGAACATATATAAAGGATCATGGGGGAAATCAAAGGCTGGTAGAATTGAGGGTGGGGTATGTGGGACAGGGGAGAATGGTTGTGGAGAAAATAGTGACAACTGTACATGAACAACAATAAAAAATGACAAAAGAAAGTAATGCTATAGCCCTTATTGGTGTAGCTCAGTAGACTGAGTATGGGCCTGGGAACCAAAGGATCACAGTTCGATTCACAGTCAGGGCAAATGCCTGGGTTGCAGGCCAGTTCCCAGCATGGGATGCACAAGAGGCAACCATATATTGATATTTCTCTCCCTCTTTCCTTACCTTCCCCTCTAGAGATAAATAAATAAAATCTAAAAAAAGGAAGAAAGTAATATTATAATAAATAACAATACAAGAATAAACTGTTTTGTAATAATAATAAATATAATATGTCTAAAGTTTAGTAAAAACTTATAAAATATTGATTGTTGAATCATTGCTCATTTAATTTCAACTTTAAATAATATTCCTTGACATACATTTTAGAGAGAAAGTAAAGTAAAGCTAAGAGAGCGCAAATAACTTTCCAAAAATCAAAGAGTATATTGTTCTCTGTTTTTCTTAGTAGATTATCTTTTCCATGGTATATATTTACTATTTCATTCCTTCTCTTTTCTCTTTAAACCTTCTACACCTGTTCATCTACAACCCTATGTCTTTGGTTTATGATCTTGCCATACTGCATTATGAAAATGTGAGCAATCAGATAGGAATTAATAAATTTAAATATTCAGAAACATCGTTTATTTCTATGGTTGTGGGTTAAATGCTTCTCTTACTTGTAAGGCCAAAATTGCTTTTTGTGCTGTGCATCCTACCACTTTCATCCCTTCATAAACTTTGCTGATAAAATTATCCCCCTTTCTGTCCTCTTGCAAAAGTTTTTTTCTCTTTCTACTCATTTATTTCCATTAAGAAACATAAAGCTCTAGTATTTCCAGTCTCCAAATAAATAAATAAAAAACTCTTTCATGACTTAATATGCTTCTTTAGCTGCAGCCTCTTAAGTTCTTCTCTCCTTCACAGCAAACCTTCTTGAGAGAGTTGTGTAGAATAATTGACTTCATCTCATCACTTTGCATTCTCTCCTCCATCGGCATTAATTGGACTTTCTTTACCACTGCTCAATGATCTCTATACTACCATATTTAATAGCTATTCCCCAGTACCTATCCTACTTAACTTTTTGTCAACACTTGACAGAGTTTATTACTCCCTCCTTGAAATGCTTTATTTGTCTTGGTTTCCCTCATACCAGCCTCTCCTCATGTTCCCCCTAACTCCCTGACCAATCTTTCTCTTTATTAGCTCCTGCTTCTCTATTTAACTTGAAAATATTGGATTGTCTAATCTCCTCTCAAATTCTCAGGCATACTGAGCTTATTTTTGTTGTGAGCCTTTGCGTAAGATCAGCAGGGAATGTTTTCCCCACTCATTTTCATGTGGCTGGCTCTTTTATGGCACTCACATCTTGGTGTTTCTTACTGTGTAATGCATCCCATCTCATCACTCTCTACCAGATAACACATGTTGTTTCCTAGAATGACACTTAGCACTACCTGATATTTTTTTCTTGTTGGTTTTCTTATTCATTTTTATATCTTTCTTCCAAATAAAATAAACTCTTTAAGGGGAGGAACCTAATTTACCTAATTTCTCACTTTTATATCACTAGCTTCTAAAATGATGCCTAAACCACAGTGAAGTCTCAAAAAGGAATTGTTTAATGTGTAGAACATTTAAATAATATCTATTCTATAGCATTTTCATGCTCCAATGGTAATTTATCTTGAATTTTATATCAACTTTCAACAAATATATTATACACAGA
Organism: Carollia perspicillata; assembly: GCA_004027735.1. NCBI lineage: Eukaryota > Metazoa > Chordata > Mammalia > Chiroptera > Phyllostomidae > Carollia > Carollia perspicillata. The sequence continues at coordinate 1,322 of PVKM010018901.1, read as the reverse complement.
AATTAATTCACTGATTTAGAACAGGCACTCAGTTCTGGCCAAGATTGAGGCATAGGTAGATACACTATGCTTCCCCACACAACCAGAAGAAAAACAGCAACAAATTTAAAAACAAAGAACAACCAGAACTCCAAGAAAATTGAACTGTATGGAACTGTTACAACCAAGGACTTAAAGAAGAAACATTAATCCAAGCTAGTAGGAGGGGTGGAGATGGACAGGTGGGACAGAGATATTGCAAGGCAAGGTGGTGGCTGGAGGACCTGATTGGGTGAGGCAGTAACTGGCAGAGCAGATGTTCCCATATTTGCATGAGTGATACAGGGTGCAGCCAAGAGGGGGGCCCCCAAAAAAGAATTTGGAATGGGGCCCAGAGCTCAAGGTGTCTAGGAAATATTAGAGAGACATATAAGGTGTCCTCATCCCTTCCCCCACAGATGTGAGTTGGGGGAAGGGATACATGGAGCAGGGCATGCAGGGCTGTTTGGTACAGCCACGGCCTTGTAGCTAATCTATGGCATGGTCATTTAACATATCTATGGCCTTTGGCGAGTAACTTGGATATGTTAACTAACTGTGGCCATGCTTGGAGCCAGGGGGATGGAAGACATTTCCCCCCAACATGCAAGTGGGGGGCAGGTCCCCTGAGTTACAGCGCCTGCGTGGAAGCTGGAAGAAGATTGGCTCCAGGATATTGGTCCATATCTGCCCAGATTCACGATGGCAGCCCAGTAAACTTGGGATAATACAGGGATGCTGGCAGGTGTAACTGAATGTAAGAGGAGTCAGAAATGGGGGTACAGAGGAAAATTGGCACAGGGATTTAAACTCAGACACGACAGCCATTAGGGGGAACCATGTAGTCTTAGCGAGAGTACAGATCCCCTTGCAGCTTTGCAAGAGGGAACCTTGCAGTCTTAGCGAGAGTGAGGACCCCCTCACAGCTTTTGTGAAAAAGGGAACCACGAGGTTTTGCCAGAATACACACCCTGCAGCTTGGGTGGAAGAAAGAAGAGACTTTGCCTGGAAAAATGGGCATAAAGAACTCTTGCCAGTAGACCACGAGAAGGTGCCACATGGCTTTGGATTAATTGGATATCCTGCCTGGACAGCGACTTGGCTGATGGTACCAGCAGCCTGGAAACATGGACTTGTGTTCTTTCCCTAAGTTACGGTAAGCTGAATTAGGGCATGGGAGAGACAGGAGCTGCTGAGTGTATCTGTGGGTATCTTAAAGGACTTTGATATTTTAATGAAGAAGTTAGGTCACTACTTTAAGTCTGTATAGCCTTAAATAAACATTTCCTTTCCTTTTCACAAAT